>CAKLNU010000148.1:1122500-1388308 GCA_922788865.1 Poeciliopsis turneri | reverse complement strand
AAAACTGCAAGAATCAATGAACTGGGATCAGTAAGACAAAACAGGAACTTCACAACACTGGCACAACCACTAATATTCATCTAGAGCATAAAGTGGCTGAGTGGGCTCAATTTAGTTCGTCTTAGAAAAGCAACATTGTTTGAACCTGGACAGAAGGAAACTAATGAATGAAAAACTGACAAGGGGAAAGACTCGAACCACGATCACAAGGTTGAAGCCTGAGTCAGTCTCGGAATTTTAAGAACATTTTTCAAAACTCCTTGATATCAATCATTCCTGTTGACTCTGGATTCAAACTGCCTTCTGGGCAGAAGATTGTGCTTTAACCACTTAAAAGGTCCAACAACCCTAACCTTAAATCTTCCAACTTTCATAATAGGATATCAGGTTAAGTTTTGCTAAACAGGGTAAACATTTGCTGAAAAGCCACAGAGAATCTACAATGCATGAAATATTAACAAAAATAAGAACGCAAGTGTTTTAAATCATTCTGTAACTTGAGTCTAGCATTTCCAGCCTGGGGAACAAGTCAAAGGCACAATACAATGACAGAACATCAAACTCATTTTAAATACATCATAAATAGATTTGTTATATATTAGTGTTGGATCAGGTCTTAATTTATTTATTTTTCAAAGGGAAGTTCTGAACTCAAAACTCTGGCAGTGATATCTCGACCCCGCTCCTCTCGAGGCAGGCCTTTCATCCGCTTTTTCCTCACATTATTTTTCAGAGAGGTGCAGAACGTTAATATATTTCTGTAAAATAATTTAATATAGTCAGATTTCTGGCAGGTATCAGTGCAAACAAAACAGTCAAGAGAAGAAAACAGATTCATACATTATTCCTCGAGGCATCAACAAACAAAAACAAAGGGCCTTCATTATTCACTTTTACAACAAAACCGAGGGCCGTTCAGGGTCGTTCTCTCACACACACACCAATACATACAAACACAAATCACTTCACCTCTTGTAAAAACCAAAGTGCATTTCTAATATAATATAAAGGACAACCCCTTCCAATGTTTGACGTTAGCTAACATGGACTTGGTTAGGAGAAAATAAAGTGACTGCACAGGATTCCTCCAATATTAAGAGAAACGTCAAAGAAAAAGCATCAACTTCGAATGAAGCATTCATTTCTTTAAAGATCTCACCATAGCCTTTCCTGGGTTAATTCTGATGAGGATTTGTCTACTATAATTTGTGCATGCAGTTTGAATCCTGAAATTTGGTGCAAGGCACGTCTGTGGATAAAAGAATGCATTTCTTCCTTCTACACTTTGGAACACCTTGAATGAAAATGTACTTTAAATACTTAAATGACTCATAAAATAACTAGAAACCCTACTACAATTTCATTTTGTGCCAGGATCTGAAACATTCAGGAGCGGCTTCTTGGCATCCGTGACCCCTTCAAGCTCATGTGCAGATCAAACCAAGCCAGGTCCTCGTCGGAGTCGGGGTGGGGAGAGAAAGCTCTGTGTGAACAGAAGGGCAGCCGGCGTTAAACCTCAGTCTGTAATGTGCTCGCCGCGGACAATGTGTGAAGAAAATTCGTATCTGTCCTTGCTGCGGTAGCCACAGATGTTGCACTCAAAAGGCTGTCGGAAACCGTGGCAGCCCATGTGGATGGTAAACATGACGTGGTCCAAGAAAAGCACGCGGCAGTGCTCGCAGCGGAACGACCGCACGGCCCGCCCTTCTGCATCTACGACCCGGAAAGCCTCCCTGGAGGTAGAGGAAGGCGCCGTAGGTGAGCTGGAAGTCGGAGCCGAGGCGGGAGGCGGAAACGCTGGGTGTCCTCCATCTTCTCTTTCCAGCTCCCGATCTTTGGCTCGGCTGGGGCTGCGTCTCTCCCGACTCCTGTGGTGTGAGGCGGGAGGAGGTCTGGCAATGTGATTGCTGGAGTGAAGGAGCTGATGCCCGTTGTTACTGGGCAATGTTGGGACAGGGGCTGTGCTGTTGCAGGGCTCGTCCGGCATGCTTTCCGTGTCTGTGGAGTCCTGGAAACCATTGCTAGGTGACGGAGCGTGACTTCGGCCAGCAGGAAGGTCTTCGTGGCCCTCTGCTGCCTCCCTCCCCCCGACAACAACAGCTCCCAGCCCAACTCCGGCGCCAGTGCAATCCAACCTCGGGCCCAGAGCAACAGAGGTGTGAGAAGAGCTGAGGCTCGGCCGGAGTTCTTTAAAAAAGGATGGATGAGTGGGAGGAAGGTGAAGAGGCCTAATGGCATCTGGTAATCCTCCTCCATTACCTGCTGTGTACTCTGCAAGGCTGGCGAAGTGAGGGGTTTCCAGGTCCCCGGCTTGCACGTCCTCGCCTTTATCCAAGCCAGCTGTCAGGTCGTAAGGTGCATCCCCAATGCTGAGGCGCATGTGCTTCTGCCCTGCACCATAAAGACACACACAATCTCATGATATAATACTCAGTTCTATCAAATAAGTTATTACCGAAACGTTTGGTGCATTCTATGCAATGCTTTACGAAAGCATTTAGATTCCTGACAGACTTTTGTTCCTAATTGTTTCTTATTACAGCCTTAAGGATGATGTGATGGACCAAAACAAGCAAAGGCATATTTGTGCAGGGGGAAAAGAATCCACAAGGTTTTCATAATTTTTTTTCCAAACAAAAATCAGAAAAGTGCGGCGTGCATTTGTATTATGCTTTATGTAAACGCTTCTTGCTGCGATTATAGCTGCTAGTGTCTTTCTTCCAATTAGCACAGCCAAAGTCTGAAATTCTTGCCATTTCTTCTTCACAAAACAACTCGAGGCCAGCCAGGTTGGATAGAGAAGACCTATGAACATCAACTGTAAAGTCTGCTCCATATTTTCAATTGTATTTAAGTGTAAACTTTGACTGGACTACTCCTGAATCATTCCATTGTCAATCAGTTGTGCTTTTGTGGGTTTTTAGAAGTGACATATTGTTTTCTCTTTGGTGATGCTGGATGTAACAATGCTCTGTAAGGTATCCAAAACCTAGAACATTGTTTTTCAACCCAACTGCAGCTTAACTTCTCTGCTACTTACTCCCTGAACGGTCTGCTTGTCACACTTATCTGCTCTTTACTTGTATGAAAGTTCTGGAAAAAAAATGCATCCCTTCACAATGTTTTGCTATTTTGTGTTGATCCATCACAAAATCTCAGGTTGTTGGTTTTAAATGGAGCTGCACAATATATTAAATTGAAATCGTCATTACAATGTCAACTACGTGGATGCGATATACATGTGTATAAAGAAATAAATATACAATTTTTTTTTTCTTTAGTTAAATCACTAAAGTCCTTCCTAGAGCACATACGTTTGACTACCAGAAACAGAATTGGGAAGCTACCTGAACCCTCTGGAGAATAAATACAGAGGACAGGCAATCCCATCAAAAAGGCAGATTTGACTACCTGGATTTACACTTGCAGCGAATATTGCTTTGTTAAATCCCTAAAACCGTCCACACTGAGACTAATTGCTCACCTACAAATTTTTGTGGTGTGGATCTTTTGCGTTTAGTGACGCTGTTGGCGAGCCGATCGATAAAAGCCATCTTGTCTGAGGACGGCTGCAGAAGAGAGTCTGGTACAAACTCTAGCTCTCTCATCTCCTCTCCTGGACAGAGTACAAACAAACTGTTACGTTATTTTAAAAGTTTCCTCATAACTCAGACAGCGTTTCTTGTGAGTCCTAGTTTGCTGTGGAATCTAAAACCACATTTTGGCATTTCAGGCAATTATGGAAGGAGGATTGTGGTCATCAACTTGTAAAGGAGTTTCTACGGTCACCATTCTGTAAGAGGAATGAATGCCAGTACTATACCTAGATTTTGAGCACTGTTTGCTGGTTGTGACTCCAGACTTTGTAGGTAACCATGACAGCGCTCATGGTGTTCCTCCAGGGTGCTTTGCTGCTTGTAACTACGGCCGCAAAAGCTGCATTTATATGGCTTCCCTATGGTTGGAGAGGACACTACAGGCAGAGGAGGAAGACAGTTACAACGCAGACTGATTGTAAGAAAGAAAACAGCAACAAAACACACATATCAGGTATTAAAGTCTTCTACCTGCATGAGTGCGTAAGTGCCCAGTAAGGGCATCTCTTCTTCGACAAGCGTAGCTGCAAAAGGGACATTTAAACGGCTTCTCTCCTGAGTGCAGCTTGATGTGGCGGAGCAGGTTACCTTTTTGGGTGAATGAGGCGCCACACTGGTTGCACTGAAATGGTCTTTCCCCTGTGAATTGTGAAATAAGTTGTTAGCACATGTTGAAACTTGAAAAGCCAAATAGAGAAGGCTAAATTTTTAACTGAGGCAGCAAATCGAAATTAAACGACATTAATTCAATATGGTTTCAATGAAAAAAAAAAAAAAAAAAACTTCCATTTTGGAAAATTAGATTTTTTTTTCTCTTTTAGAAAATAGAACAGGTAATCATGTTTAGAAACTCCAAACTTTTTTACATTCCTATCCACACTTTAAAAAGAAAAAAAGTTATAATAAAAAACAACTCCATACTTTTTAAAATGGTATAAATCCAGCACATATCTTAAATTGTTTACACATGATGTGCTTTTCTTTAATTCTTACTTATATGATTATGGTTTAAACACATTAGTCACCTGTATGGCTGCGTTTGTGCACCATGAGAACATTAGGCCCGATGCAGATCATTCCACAGATGTCACACTTCAGCTTTCCGTTCGGCAGTCTGGTGGCTCCAGGTGGCATGGTTTCAGGGTTCATGACTTCTCTGTAGCCTCCGCCAGACTCTGATCCCTGTCCCGAACCTCCATCATCTATCCGCTCGATCCTTTCGTCTTCATTACCACGTCCTACGTCTTCATCACTGTACAACTCCACTTTAATAGAGTTGGCTGCAGAGGCACGTGAAAAATCAGACTGAGGAAACGTGACATTAGGTAATCAATCTTGTTTATTGAAGTGCTCATGTAAATAAGAATAGTTTAACTTCCCACTCACCACTTAGAGACCGCCTCGGAGAGTTGTCCTTGCTATTTGGGGTGCTTACATTTGGACCTCCAAGGGCCCCAGAAAACTCTCTTTCCAGTGACGACTCCCCACTACCTAAAACCACAAGCATGATAACTGTGGAGTACCACATTTAACAAGCATGCCAGTGTTAAACAACATGGTAACTTCTACTAAATAAACCTTTACCTGAAATATAGGATCTGCCATTACAGTCATCAACATCCATACTAGTTCAAGCTGAATCCTGAAATTGTATTTAGTCAAGGTGAGTTCTTTCTCAAAAATAATTAATCACTGCACATCATTGCATGTCAAACACTACTTAAGCATTAGGGAAACAGATATGGATTACAATTGACAGGCGCGGATCAGTGAGTTAAAGAAACACAGAGGACAGATCTAATCTGGCTTCTCTAGCACTAAACTACAACACTCCTAAAGCACACCGTTTCTGTGCGACGATTGACGGATGCACTTTAAAATCAATCATGCTTGTAGATTAGTTTATGTGGATCAATTAATCGCATTAAAGTAGATTACTGGCAGCTAGGTGAGGTCCACTTCTAACCTCACCAAAGCAGACAATTAGAACCAGCAAATGACAACTTCAAAAAAAAAAAAAAGAGCTCAAAGTTAAGACAATCTATTTCAGAATTTGTTTGCGTCAACTAATCTGAAATCCCGAAAGTCAGCGTTTACATAACGGTGAGGGTGAGGTAACCTAAGTTTATGGCCTTGGCAGCTAACGTTAGCTCACTGCATGGGATGGAAATTACCGTTTGCCAAGTTAGCTGAACTCAACAGCAAGACGTCTGTTGGACAGTCTGACATCATCGACAGCCTGATAAAACTCAAAAGAACAATGATGCTAGTAAGAAATATAAGTAACGGCGCCAGGACGCAGCATTGGGTTATGATACTAACTGGGTAGATGCCGCTAAACTGAACACACTACTCGGCTCGACGTCATGTTTGAGGCTAACACAACAAACAACCGTTAGCCTGTCAGTGTTTCTTCAGCGGTTGCTATGGCAGCCGCAGCCACACCAACAGCTGCAGCGAGTCAGTTGGTGGTTTGACTGTTTCAACACGGCAAAGGCTGACGACTATAAATGCCTCTCAAAGGTTGTCCGATTCTTAAAGACTTGGTAAATTACCTGTCTCTGTCAAGGCCGTTTCATTGAGGTAAATCGGATTTTTTATCTGCCTGTTTATGACGGCAATATTCACCGGAAGAGTAGTTATCTAGATTGAGATAACTTCCGGATCACATTGGGGATGTCGCTTCAGAGCAAAGGCAATCATCATTGACTTTGTACACTTTTTAAATATACTTTTTATAGTTTCTCTACTATCACGAGCAGTTTTGAAAAAGACATTTCTTTGTAATTTATATTTTAATTTTAGATAGAAATGACATTTCAAATAGTTCATCTTTTGAAATCAAAGTTAATCAAAGACTTAACTCAGAATGCTTTCAACTGCTCACTGTAATCTTGAGCTTCCTCTACATTTTTTTTTTTTTTTTTGGTCACTATTAATTATTTCTAGCCAGTTTTAAAGTCAGACAAAAATAACTATCGTACCTTCAATACAAAATTCCATTTTTAAATGATGATTTCATTTATTAAGGGAAAACATTGTTCAAACTAGCCCTATTTGAAAAATGATTCACTCAATGAGAAGTCAGGTATTGAGTTACCTCCATTTTTTAACGCATATAAGATGATTGATGAGACAGGAAAGACAAAAACTTAAATCACATATTACACGTTTGCTTTTAGAAATTAAAATTGAGAAATAAGGTTCAGTAAAATGTTTACAATCTTATGATCTTTATTAGTTTTTTTATGTAACGTTTCAGATTAGACAACCATTAAAAGTTTAGTTTAAAAAAGTGTTTTTTGTTTGTTTTTTTGGGAACATCCTTTAATAATCAAAGAATTTGTCTGAAATGTTGCTTGCTGCTGGATTGTTAAATATCAAACATATCGTGTTTTATATTTGGTGGTTCAGATGTTTTGTGGGCCACTATTTCATCCGCATTATGTATGATGGGAACGTGGTCACAGAAGTTTGAGTAGATATGATGGAATTTATTTTAATTTTGTCCTGACTGATGATGTCCAGGATTCTCTGGAGATAGACACCATTGCCATGTGACCCAATAGTGATACGCAGATATTGACATTTGGATGGAAATTTATTTTAGAAAATACTGATAGAAAATTACACAGATAGCTTCCAAATCTAAATTACAATACATTGCTTTTTTACTTAAATTTTTATGTAACTGTATGTATACACTTCTTATTGTAGCAATCAATCATTTTTTGCATGTTCCCACTGGTATTGTTCACTCTTCCAATAATCAGTGGATCAATTAGTCAATAGTGTTTTCTATCATTAGAAACATACTGGTGAAACTATACACAGATTCGCTTTTAGAAAATAGCAACATCTGGCACAGAAATAAATTTTTCCATTCAAATAAAATCTCCCCTTCGTACTGTAAGAAAAAGGAAAAAATAAATAAATAAAATTGAATTTTTTTTCCCTCCAGATTCAGTGTGTAGTCTTCTAACTTATCTTTCCAAACACTCCATTATCATGGAGGCCAACTGAGTAAACACGGGTTCATGTTTGTGTTCTATAGTATGAGTTTAGTTGAGTTCAATATTTGTGATTTCAAAAAAAAAAAAAAAGGAGTTCTTTGATGTTGTTTTGGCGTCTGTCTGGAACAGTCTGAAAAAGGATAGTTGTCAGGAACTTGCTGGGACGTCCAAAGAGTGACATCTACTGTACAAATGAGCCTGAAAGCCCGTTCATGTCATTTCTCTGACTCATCGGCTGGTTTTACGACGGTGTGCTTACACAATGGCAATTTCCGTCAGTTTGACTTGCAGCTCGCGACCGCGTTGAACTCGCCTTTTGTGTTTACGGTTTTGTTCCGAACGACCTCGTTTCCCGCTACAAATCTCGTGTATGTGTTCACGCCCGAGTCAGATACAGAAACCGGGAGCTCTTCGGGTTCGGCGCAGGGTGTTTTTGGTTCGGTAAAAGTGCGAAAACCCAGCTTGAGGCCCAGCTCGGAGAGCTCGAGCGGGGCAGAGCTCCGAAAAGTTTGTTGTTGTCACGTGACGCGGGACGAATGTGGCGATAAAAGTTTGTTCAGATCGTGAAACTTGTTGGCGCATTACCCTTTTCAGAACCCGTGCAGCAGATTTTTCACCACGATGCCTCAACCAAAATACAGAAAGATCGCGGTCATAGGTTACCGGTCCGTAGGTGAGTACAGCTGATGTCAGTGAGCTAGCAGGCTAACATGCTAATATCCTGGCTTTGTTTTCTTTTTGAGTGTATCCACCTATCTGCACTAAAGTCTTGTCTACAAGCTTGTATATGCTTTCTGTATTCATATTCCTAATATCAAAGTTAAAAGCTATTAGCTCTATATTCTCTGCCATATGCTACCTTGTGTGACACTAAATGTTAGCTCAGCAGGTGTTTTTCGGCTACCAAGAAGCTTTTCGTTAAGAATTTCAACCATAGCATTCAATTCACGTATCTACCCTTCGAACACTATCCGTATCTTATCCCAACTGTTTCTGTTTACTGATATCTCGATGTTTGTCCTTTTGTTGCATCACTGTTTCGGGCTTGACTCGGAAAATGTTTGTTTACTGTTTAAATAGGCACAAGGTAGGAACGCACTATCTCCTAACAACCCACTCAAGTTTTAAACGGAACAACAAACCATTGTGATTTTTGACTGAATGAACTCTGAGCTCACTTTTGGGAATCAGTACAGCGTTTTGGTCATGTCTGTTTTGCAGATCATCGTTTTTTATTATGTTTTACTAATGAGGATGTGAATACAAAACTCTAGATATGCAGAACGTCATAAATCCTTATGAATGTGGATATTAGATGTGATTTAAATTGAGTGACACCGTACCTTTTACCAAGCTTGAATCAATATTTGGAGCTACCTCCAGTTTTACTGGTAGTCTCAGTATGCATGTGGGAAGAGCTTAAAATAAATGCTGGTTTTATTGCAGCAGCACCATCTCATGAGGAAAATTTGAAAAAAAAAATCAGCCTTTACTTGATTACATTTATTCATAGATGAAAACAAATCCCACTTTAAGAAATAATAGTTATAAGTGATGTTGCAGTAATTGACACTCTTTACCTATGAAATAAATATAACAAAATTGTTTTTTAAATGTATTCTTCAGTTTTAAAGTTGAGCCAAGTGTTAAGGGACTTAGAGAAATATTTATTTCTCTGGAATATAAATATAAAGGAAGGAGACCCAAGAAAATACTGGCAGAAATAATTTTGCTTGAGAACAACTTAGGATCTCAGAATGAGTGAGAGAGGCCATCTGTGCTTACTCTTATTGTGACTTGATCTCATGGATGGACAGGAAAGAGATATTGATTCAATTTAGCCACAAGACGAGAGGATATGTCTTTCAAGTAAGGCAGATGCGTGTTGATCTTTATAAATTGGGTAATGGCAACAAAAATGTATGACTGTGTCGAATCCTCTGTATGAATCAGAAGATTTAAAACAAGTGGATGTGTGAAAACCAGAGTTGGTTTATGATCTGAGCTCATCTTGCCTCTACATACGGCGAGTCGATTAGTGAGAGGTAAAAATATATCAAATCTCAGTGCTTCTCAGTGTTTCAGCTCTTTTCTTTTTGAAGCTAGGCTTGTGTCTGACACACCGGCAATTTTCTGAGTAAATCGTCTCATCGACAAAGAGACAAAACCGGCTCTTCTGGCTATCGAGACATTTTTCCACTGACAACATTCCTGACTGTAGTCCATGTCACTGTAGAGAAAATGACAAAATCCACAGCTAAAATTTCCACCAGAAAAATAGACAACTCCAAAATACTCCTCAGTTCAACTTCTAAAGCTTTTGCAACATTTTTGCGCCATTTTCTGTAAAGACGGGCCGACTGCCCTCGTTCTCTTTAATTCTAATTAACTCTGCGCTTTTTGCAACAAGCTGAAAGGACACTAACCTAGATATTGAAATTAGATTTTTAAAAACCTTGGATGCTTGTAAGGACATATGTTTTAATCAAATACTTTGTTTTAAAACTTGCTTTCGTAAAGGTCCAGCCTACTTTGTTTGGAGAAAAAAACTAAAAATTGGCAGCTAGTTGCCGATTCTTTCTTTCCTGTCATTAGGTGTTTGTTTTTTTTTTTGTTTGCATTTAAATGCTGATCATCAATCACGAATGAACATCAGTTATCATTGAATCGTTTTGTTGTTTAAAAGTCTGCTGTGCTCTTCGTGCAGGGAAGTCGTCTCTTACGATACAGTTTGTTGAAGGACAGTTTGTCGACTCCTATGACCCAACCATTGAAAACAGTGAGTGATTTTTATATTTGCTCAGTTGTAAGAGTTCTTTATGGTTTAATGTGAAAATTGTAAAAACTGCTCTTCTTTTTCTTAAGCGTTTAACAAAATGGTGAACGTGAAAGGTCAGGACTTCAATCTGCAGCTAGTCGACACAGCTGGACAAGTAAGTTACTTAGTTGTTGTCATAACTGACCTGAGTGATTTAAACTGAATATTTCTGACTCATAGGCATACTTGTCTTTTGTTTGTAGTGTTGTTTTTGAAATCTTCAAGACTTTTATTTATAAATGTAATGGAAATCCTTATTCTCCCTCTGTAGGATGAGTACTCAATTTTTCCACAATCCCACTCTATGGACATCCATGGTTATGTTCTGGTCTATTCAGTGACTTCCATGAAAAGGTCAGTGGATGGCTTTTACAGTTACTTTTATTTCAGTAATAAACTTTGCATTAAGAAGTCTTAGATCTGTTTCAAGACGGGAATTATTTGGGTTTCATCCAGTGTTTACTTTTGAATCACATCAACAACGAGTAAAGTTTTAGTTTTAGTTCATCCAGATTGGAGTTTTGTTGTTTAGCTATTTATAAGCGATCCTTAGGGGAGACAAAATAGTATTTTAAAAATTATTTATTTATATATAAAAAAATTAATATATTTATTTCCTAAATCAAACAAGATTTTGTCGGGCTCAAAAGAAATCAATGATTCTTTATTTTAAATAAAGTGACATTTTGCGTATGTTTGCTTCAAATTCTAATTGGAAATCCTGGAAACTGGGTCTCTGAATAGAAAATACAGGAGAGTATCAAAGCCAAAAGCGTCTAATAGATGTGTAAATTAAAAGAGGTCAGTGTTTAGTATTACTATTTTATTTTTGAAACTCTGAACCACAGTTCAGACTCGGGGAAACTGTTGGTTTAGTGTCACTGCTGCTTCAAATGCTGCAAAACAACTATGATGCTCACAGTTGGAGCATTTCATACAACTAAACAGCAAAAACTCATGTTGATTAGAATCATACCATGAAGTAATTTATGTCATAAGATTCCCATTCAGTTAGTTCTGTATCCAAATGTTGAAGTTTTGTTAATATTATTCTTCCAGATCAATGTTTAAAATAACACTGCCTGTCCCCTGTCTAGTTTTGAAGTTGTGCAGGTTCTACATGACAAGCTGCTAGACATGGTTGGCAAGATTCAGTAAGTCCAATCAGTCCCTTAAATTCTTTATAATTGAGAAAATTTAAATTGTATATTTGTACAATTTGAGCTATGTTTCTTTTCAGGGTTCCAACTGTTCTTGTAGGAAACAAAAAAGATCTTCACATGGAAAGGTGAGTATTGATGTGATTGTTTGGTTTAGGCTACAGCTAAACTATTGTTATTTGCTTCTCCTGTTTTCATTGAAGCTGTTTTCATTCCTACTTTGAAGTGGGAGTATTTTATAACATGCCTGGATCATATGATTGCTTATCCAGAACACATTATGGTTGGTTAATCATAGAAACTCATCATTAGGAGAAATGGCTTAAATTGGTGGTGAAAACTCTTAAAGAAGCAATCTTTAGAAATGTAGACGATGTGAAGGTTAGTGGTGTGATTCTTCTCAACAGCCTTTAAACAAAAATGCATTATTGCCATCTTGTGGTAGCAATAAGACATTAAAATCATGTGCTAATTGAAAAATGCTAACTTTAACAAGGCAGTATTAACTTTATTAAGTTAAGTAACTGCCATGCAGTCTTTAAACAGAGATCCTGACACCTGAAACTTAAATTCGTTGGTGTTTTTCAAGTTTTTGAAAGTGCTTGAACTTTAGAAAATGTGCTAAAAATTGCTACTAAATGTATCTTGTGTTTCAATCTAGATCTCACAACTTGTTTTGATTTGTACAGCTGATGAAAAAAAAAGAAACAAACATTTTTTGAAGTGAAGAAATAAAACTGGTGTAAGATTCATCTCGGTTAAATTGAATTCCATGTTTTTTGGTAGAAATTACACATGTTTAAAACTGGCATTAGCTTAATTAGCCAAATTCAAGTTATTGCGTTGTACTTTGACTGGAACTCAGGCCACAATAGCCTATTTCTTAACCAAAAGGATTTATATTTATTTATTGGATTCGGCCATGGGAAGGTTTCAAGGACACTTTATAAAACAAGGAACCAATGAGATGGGCTCACTTCACTGTGCATTTTGTCGATTTGTTTCAAGGGTTATCAAACCAGAGGAGGGGAAAAAACTAGCCGATTCCTGGGGAGCAGCATTCATGGAGTCTTCCGCCAAAGAAAACGAGGTAACAAACCCTTAAAGTCAACCCTTGATGCTAATCCATTGTTCACGTCTGACAAATACTCTCGCTTGAAATGCAGACTGCTGTGGAGGTTTTCAAGCGAATCATTTTGGAGATGGAGAAAGCTGACGGGAATGCACCTCCGGAGGAGAAGAAGTGTGCAGTGATGTAAAGGTTTATGCAGGACACCAGTGAGCTGATTTACTGAAGACATGAGGCACAACTTCACCAGCTTGCTAACAGTGGCCTCATCGATGCAGCAGAGGACCGTTTGTTCTCCCCTCAGAATTCAAGATTGATTTACATAGCAAAGCAGCTGCCCAACAAATGATACCACATCCCAGTAATAGTAACCATGGAAAGAAAGAAATACCTAGAGCAAGATTAACCTCTCAAAGAAGCATCTTCACTGGATACTTTAACGTTCAAATGCATTCTGGGAATAATTGTGCTTCTTTTTTTTTATTTTTTTTATTATTATTATTATTATTATTATTATTTCCAAGGACTGGTCCATGATTTCAGCAGGTCTTCTTGACAGAAATGCAATCACAGTTCACATTGCTTTAAATGTGGTCACTATTCTCTCAGCACTCTGTAAGAAAAGAAATCTCACTGGGGTTTCTCAGTTCTCACTGTAATTTTTATCTGCTCATCCTCAGGTACCTCTTACTCATGAGCTGTGGTGACGCGTCGTCATGACACCGTTCTGTTATTGTATATTTAACTACGCGGATACACAACGCTCATATCTATAGTGTAATTCCTCCCCGTTCATTCTGATAAGGTTGTTATGGACAACACTTGTAGGTGGAATAAATATTTTCTAATTACAAGTTAAGCCCTTTATATACAGTGTAACTAGAAGCTTAGAATGTGATTTGGTACTTTGGAAAATATCTGGAGCGACTCAAGCTGTTGCTCTCTGTTTTGCTACACAGAGTATACTCTTTAGATTATCAAAACTAAAAGGATTCCTAGATTTCAGTTTTTGATTTGCATTTTAGTATTACAAAATACTATGAAGGTGGCCACGGAGTTAGTTTAGTGAATTTTAAGTTGATGGCTTTAACATGCTTGATAAAACCCAACCATAGTGCCTGTAGCCTTTCTGACAAATGGTCACTGTCAAACACTTGAAATCTTTTCTTTTTGGCTTGTTTTTACAAAACTTGTAGCCTTACAGAAATCTAATGTACAGCAATTCTGTTTGTTTTATCCCCTTGTGTTGTAGCTGTAGTGAATACTTCTAACTTTATAAAATGCTTTGCCTAGATAGTTAAATGGTGGATAACTGATGATAGTTGAGCAGAGGCTGGTGATGCTGTGTCTTGTGCCTTACAGATGTTCAAACTCCTTCATCTGCTTCCTTTTCTTGACTCAAGGTGCTCTTAAGTTTTGTTTTTTTGTTTGTTTGTTTTTTTTTCCTTTGACTTGACACCATAGGTGCAGGTGTTGTGCACCTGAACACCAGTATTCCCCTGTGGGTCAACGGTAATTTAGAAATCTTGCTGTAAACTGTTTTGTAAATAAACAAATCTGTCACTTGTTGGATGTCCCTGATTTTTCTTCTTTAACAGGCCAACATTTATTTATTTTTTTTATGATATGCATGAGCCTGTGAAATTAGTTGTGTATTCTTACAAGTCACATTAAGGATGTGGATTTATTTGCATCAGTCTTAGCTAAAGGTATTTAATAAGCAAATACAAACTCAACTGCAAGCACAATAGTCAGGTACCACCTGACTCAAGTCCTGGACTTCTACTGCAAACAGCTGCTAGTAGTTTGTCTAGTGAGCAGACTGTCATGTATACAGAAATATCCCAATTTTACTGGCTAAATGTTTGTTTATTATTTGACAATGGGTTGAAGACCTATTTTGTTCAGTTTGTTCTTGAAACCTAATGTCATAAGTGATGTATTAATTATTTCTTTTAGGAAAAATCCATACACCGAGGACTGCTACAAATAATAAAAATAATCCCTTATATATGCTGTCATTTATCATCCAGGTTTTATCAAATTTATGAATTTGTTTCCCATCTAGCCTAATGTACAGTGTTGACCATACAAAGACAGAAAAATTACCTGCTGATTGATTTTATTAATCAGTCATAAAATAATTATTTTGATCAATACTTATATATATATATATATATATATGTATATATATATATATATATGTCCAAAACAGAAAACGGATACATGAATTTAATGTTTTTTCACACTTCCAAAACGTAAATATTCTTGATGAACAAATAAACTATTATATTGAGTTCTGTTTCATTTACTTCTCCTAATGCGCACAATTACATTTACCGTTGAAACTTAATGTAAAAGAGGGTCTTATGTTTTTATTTGATCCCGTCCTGAAATGCGTTTAACACATTTATTACGGTGATTCCGCCTGGCTGCGCCATTCCCACGGATATTACGGTAACGGCTCCTTTTGCGTCACAGCGGAAGGAGGTTTGCGTGTCTTTGTGAGATCCCATCAGTTGTAGACCGGGTGGAACATGGAGTGTGTAAGCTATGAACTTTGCTGTTATTTCTCCTCTTGAAAGTCTTATAAAGCAGCCTATCCACTTCAGTATAAAACTTTGACTAGTACGCTAAAGTTAGCTACTTTCTAGAAAGCTTTTCATATATGTTTTTAGGGTTATCTCTGTCTTAGAGGTTGGTTAGGAAAGCTTAAAGCAGAGGTCACCGTTTCGCAAAAAATGTGATGATTATCCATTGGTTTCAAACGGTGCAAATAAAGTGCATTAAAAGCGCGAGCCGTCATGT
This sequence comes from Poeciliopsis turneri, assembly GCA_922788865.1. NCBI lineage: Eukaryota > Metazoa > Chordata > Actinopteri > Cyprinodontiformes > Poeciliidae > Poeciliopsis > Poeciliopsis turneri. The sequence continues at coordinate 1,372,844 of CAKLNU010000148.1, read as the reverse complement.
AATGTCACCTCGACTGGCGCTTTTAAAAGTCAGCCAACTGTGACGCTAGCGAGCTAACAAGCTAACGCCAGAGCTGTAGTGGTGAACAAAAGTCTCGTTATTTACTCTGACCACAGCTTCAATGACGACAGTGTTGGTTTTACAACCGAAGGGGGTTAAGATTAAACTTTGAAATGTGTCAACTGACTAGCCTGCAGCTTGATGTCTTTACTAGTTTGCTGATTGCCTGTGTTTTTGTGATGCTAGCTTGCATCCCTCAAAGTCTTACTCTGAGACAGATGATGTTTATGTGTCATCCTGGATCTGCTCTGAGTTTGACCTCATTAAACTACCCGACCACTGAATGCTAAACGTGGGTCTCAGGGTCTCAGGCGGCCTGTCCGTTTACCATTAACACAGGATCAATAGTTCAGCTGGGTTGGGGATTCTCTTTTAGCTTCGTTCTCTTCTAAAAGGAGGCTTCAGAGCAGAGTAAATGTTTTTAAATAGTTTGGGATCACAGAGGGTTAAATTTAACCTTTCTCCTCAGTAGATTATTTCACAAATTTAGTATTTAAAGTCGGTTTCTCATTCAGAAACGGCACAGTTAAAAACTTTAGGTGTGCTCATATATGGGTGGGTTATTGGATCATAAAATATTATAATGTGTTGATCTGTATAAAACAGATAGATCATAATGTTTTGGGCTTTCTCTTCATTGCTGTTTAAGCTCCAAATCACCAGTGTTGTTTTCTTCCTCCTCCCATGATTTCCTTGTCAAGCTTTTACTCAGTAAGAGTTTACTTTAGAAGTGTTGATAATGTTTACTTTTTAAACTCACGTTCATCTTGAAGTTACTTCAAACAATTTGATGTCAACTGTGTTCATCAAGTCCTGTATCTGTCGTCACTTTTATGCCAGTTTATTCAGGGTTTCTGTCAGTGTATTATAAGTCTGGCGGGCCACCAGGCTTTACTTCTGCCCCCACCAGACTAAACATAGTTTTTTTTTTTTTTTTTTTTTTTAATGATTGCCTTTTCTTAAGACTTTATAATTGGTGTTTAGGGATCAGTATTCCAAGAGCACATATTAAGAAGTGATATTTTCAGATTTCCTGTCAACTTTAAAAGAAGTTTTAGTTTGAAAACATGACAGCTGGTTGGATTACTGCCCCAGTGCCCAGAGCATTGGGGTCAGCAGTTCTTCTGGGGGGAATCCTGGTTGTGTGTTTTAACGTGTTTTGTTTTTAACTTGAGCTGTACTGGTTGTTTAAAGTACTTTATAAATAAAATTATATTGAACATACTTACTAAATGCCAGTTGTGCTTGACACATAATCTGTTTTTAAACATTTCTTTGTGTTGGGAAACGGTTATAAACAATAATAAAAGTAAAACATGCAACTGTGATATTATTAGATATTCTCAAATTTTTTAGCAATCTGTGATGTTTTTTTTGTTTGTTTACCATAATCACAATGTTGCTGCTGACCATTGTGAGCTTATCCATCTTATTCTGAAAAATCTTCGTCAGCTCTAGTCATCAAAAACAGATTACTAGAGAAATTTATATAAAACTTATTTGCATGCAGTGTTGAGGAATTAAATCATCCTGTCTTTCTCTGAGAAAACATATATAGGCACTTTAAACTCTTGACATAGAAAAATCCCATACAACTTATCATGATTACACACTACGCTGGTTATGTTTAGAGATAATTGACACAAAAATAGATAATTTTCCCAGCCGTGTTGAGCTGATATGAACAAAGAAAGGACACAATTTACACACAACTATTCAGAGAATGGACGTTTAATCTTCAAATGATTGTCTCAAAAATAACTTTGTTAAAACTAGTTGATGAATGATCACACATTGTTTGAACATAAGTTGTCGGTAGTTCACAGTTGCAATAATGACTTCCCCATTTGAAACGCGTAAAGCAAAATGGGAAAAAATATTGCAGAAATTAGCTTTAACCTCTTTGTTTTTTTTTTTTTTTTTTACCGTGTTTTATTTTTACAGTCAGTTTGGCTTAATGCTGTGTTGTGCAGCAGGTGTCTCAGATAGTCAGCTTATTGGTTTAGAACATGACCTCCCACTGACATCAGTGTAAATAACTATCTAATTCAAGGTTGACTTTTGTTATAAGACACCCTGAACATACACAGCTTTGTTTATTTTTGAGTTTGTAGCTGTATGAAGATGATAGAAAGCCGCTTTCGTTTTCAATTTGCACTAAATAACCGTCAGAATCTAATTTTATATCCGTTGTCTGATAACACTGACAAATATATCTGTTGCAGGTACAACATTTAATTTATGACCTCTTAACCCTTCTGCAAAAAAGAATGACCTGACCTAAAATAACTTGGATTATTGACCTTCTTCTTTCAGATCCCAGTAGGCATTGATGATCTTGAAGGCAAAAAGGATCCAATCATTGAAGGTAAGAGGATTTGTTCAATATATTTCTACCTCAATCAGATCCACTTTCACAGAAGAGTCTTAATTGGAGTCACTTTGATTTTTTTTCAGAACGAGAGCAAAATGTTTACACCAGGTTCATGAAGTCGCACCGTTGTTACGACCTCGTGCCCACGAGTTCCAAATTAGTGGTGTTTGATACGTCGCTTCAGGTGAAGCAAATACATTTACATAAATGCACATTTTATCTGGTTCCAGAAATTAATTGAATATTTAACTACGCTTCAGGTGAAGAAGGCGTTCTTTGCGCTTGTTTCAAATGGGGTGAGAGCAGCTCCTCTTTGGGACAGCAAGAAGCAGTGCTTTGTGGGTAAGAGCAAAGGTGTTACTTTCACCTAACCAAGGGAACTAGACACACCTGGGAATAATTAAGGGGAAGACAGAACAACGAGAAGAGCTCAGGACACAGAAAACTCAAAATCAAACACAGAAAAACACGGAACATGACAATACCAGGACATTCGGCTCCTTTTCTTCAGCTCCGTTAGCTTAGCTCCGTTAGCTCAGCTCCGTTAGCTCAGCTCCTTAGCTCAGCTCCGTTAGCTTAGCTCCGTTAGCTCAGCTCCTATAGCTTAGCTCCGATAGCTAAGCTATATGATAAATGTTTATCATGTAAACATTTATCATGTTTACATGATAAACAAATGTAAAAAAAAAAACCAATAATAAATGTTATAATATAGTTAATTATTCGGTTTGTGGTGTTTTTCCAATCCAACCCACAGGTATGCTAACTATCACAGACTTCATTAACATTCTTCATCGCTATTACAAGTCTCCATTGGTGAGAAGGTTTTGCGTGTTTTAAACAGCATAAACTGTTAGTCATTTTAATTTATTTCGTCAGTGACTGAACCTGTACTTTTTTTATATTTCAGGTTCAGATATACGAGTTGGAAGAGCACAAAATTGAAACATGGAGAGGTAAGAGCTTTTAATGATCACTCAAACTTCAACATTTATTATTTTATTAATTGTGATTAATTATTTTTTTGTATTTGTATTCATTTTAGAGGTGTACCTTCAGGACTCTTTCAAGCCTTTGGTTTGCATATCTCCCAATGCCAGGTTGGTAGCAGAACTGCATTGTTTTTACTGTAAAGTTCAATTATTAATTTTTTTTTTCTTATCATTGTTGTGATCAATATTGTGATCGTTCTTAACTGGACATTTAAGTACGCTGAATCTGATGTCATCATAGAGATCAAAAAATTTCTAAATGTGATATTTATGACTGCAAAACTTTATTTTCCTTGAACTTATTATTGCACTTTCTTTTGCAAGAAACAAACGTACATTATAACACTTTTTTTCTGCACATGTATTACAAAATATGTTTGAATAACTTGGTGATTTTGGTTTTTCTGATTGCATCTCAGTTTGTATGATGCGGTGTCGTCTCTGCTGAGGCACAAGATCCACAGGTTGCCTGTAATCGACCCGCTGACTGGGAACACGCTGTATATCCTCACACACAAGAGGATTCTTAAGTTCCTGAAGCTTTTTGTAAGTTTCCACTGGTTTTATTGCAGATACAGGATGAATATGTCTAGACTAAAGACCAATTAGAGTTTGGTGATTTATTACTGATCTTTAAATTTATTTTGGAACATTTTAGAAACTGTCTCATCATCTTGCTGCTAGAGTCACTCGCATTACTAACTTGGAGTCTGTGTGTGTGTATTCTCTAGAGTCTAGAGAATATCAATCTTTGTCTTTTCCCAATCAGCATGTTTTTATTTACAGATGTTGAAATCTCAAAAGCATGAAACAAAGTGACTTTGTTCAGTTTTAACTTATCTTCCAATGTCTTGGTCTCACTTGCTGTCTGAAAGCCCAAACAACCACAGAAACGTCTCAACATTTCATAGAAATTATATTTCCCTATAAATAGTTTTTGTCTTACTTTTCTATATCTTATTTTTAATAGCTCACAAAATCTGAAACAATCAACAATTCCTCAGTGCAATGCAACATGATTATATTTTTTTGTAGTAGATCTGTAATAGAGTTCAACAACTCAATCCAAAGTAGGGAAACTGTCGTGGTGAAAAACAACTGATTCCCTAAAGATCGCTGTTTTCTGTGCTCAGATATCAGAGATGCCAAGAGCCTCATTCTTGAATCAGACTTTAGAGGAACTGAACATTGGGACGTTCAAGAACATAGCAGTGGTCCGAGCAGACACCCCTCTGTACACTGCGCTGGGTATTTTTGTGGAGCAACGAGTGTCGGCACTCCCTGTTGTGGATGACAAAGGTAAGTGACAGAAACTTCTTTTTTCTCTTCGCTTCTGCTCAGTATCCACAGTTTTCTAAAATTATTTTGTCTTACTTGCAGGTCGAGTGGTGGACATATACTCGAAATTTGATGTCATAGTAAGTTCTGTGCAGTCACTTATCTTGATATTGTGCTAATAAAATTTTTTCTAGGTATATTTTTTTTCATTACTATATAAATGAACATTTTGCATTTTTTTTTTTTTTTTTTTTTTTGTGCTTCCATTTGGGTCTCAACAGCTTCTAAAAACAGCCTCTAATCTGTTTTTTGGTATCATCTGTTTAAAAAATCTTCTGAACGCTCTGTGCCATTACCTAGCAACCCCAGTGGAACTCCAGCATGTTTGGTCAGCTGGTTTTTACCGCTGTATGCTCTGTACAATGGCTGCTGGAAAAGACAAATGTTTTGTTGTGGACTTACCATCCAGAAACAACTTTCTGGATTCTTGTTGGTTGTTCAGGAGGCTCTAGTAATGCTTTACAAAGAAGCACAGTTTCATAATTGTGCATCTGTTTGCAGCCATTTTCACTTGTGAGTGTAAATGTTGACTTGGAGGCGTGGAAAGCAGCAGCTCATTTGGATTTAAAGTGACCAGTGGACAGCTCATTGTGAAAATGAACAGACTACAATCCCAGTATCTAATAAGAAAAACATAATGAATATCCTAACCTGTTGAAGGAAGCATAATGGGTAATTGCCTCAGATAGTGTCGTTGTCTTCCAGCTTGTCACAGCTGTGATATTAAGAATAATAATTTCTTCTTTTAATTACATTTGATTATTGATATAAATCCTTCAAATTGCTGAAGATAACATGAAAAACCTGCATTCAGATCTCAAAGGAAGAATCATCTGAAGAACATGTAAGCATCGTATCTCGTCTCAGTATCAGGGTGGTGACAGCATTTTTGAATTTGAGGACAGAGCGTGGCCGTGATCAGTGAGGGTCACTGAAAGGTGAAGCAATGCCCTTCATGCAGAGTGAACAATTTCTGTCTGGTGTTTTCCTCTCTGGGTCACAATGGAAGTGATTGAGAAACCACGTTCAGAGTTATGCTGACTTTTCATCCTAGAAGTTGGCCCAGTTTAGCAGCACAGCAGGGCTGGAGCTTTGAGGGAAGGTCAAAACAACTGTGAAAAGCTGCTGCGTGGTGTTTCCAACGCCAGAGTGTGAGCCTCAGAGTCACGCTGCTGTTTGCTTCTTTTAGGTCCATTTCTGTGAAAATGCCCTTCACTTTTCCCTCTGACAGAATCTGGCTGCAGAGAAGACGTACAACAACCTGGACGTGACTGTGACCAAGGCGTTGAAGCATCGCTCGCAGTACTTTGAGGGAGTACTGACCTGCAACAGACATGAGACCCTTGAAGCCATCATCACCAGACTGGTGGAGGCCGAGGTGAGGAGCGGAGGACAGGAAGACCTGCTTTTCACGTCCTGAACAAGAAAAAGAAAGCAAGACTATAAATAAATAAATAGTCACAATTTCTTGTTCTATCAGGCGAGGAGAAAAAGTTTTTTTTTTATCTATTTCTGCTTTAGAAAATTCAGATTATATTGCTGGAAATGGAGCCAATCAGCTGTCATAATATATGAAGGTGGACGTTTTAGTTTGAGACAGCTGAGGTTGACACCGTCTGCTTAATTGAAATAGTTTCTCATGTTTTCTGTGCAACACATCAGTGAGTATCAGCTATCATATGATGATATTCAAATTAGTAAAACTATAGCACATTTGTTTAATTAGCTTTTATTTTATTCTAAATGTGCATTGATTCTCATTCTTGTTTTGAGTTTGTAGGAAAAGGAAGTAACATGACCTGGTATTCATGTGCAGAAGACCAAATATGTTGCTTCTCCAGTTTAATTTTGTGCATAAAAACACATCTTTTATATCCCTCTAAATGTGTGTCATCACTTCAGTAAATCGGCAGAAGACTGAAATGTATCCAGCATGTTTCCTCCAGCTAATTTCACGTTTTCACGTGTTGGTTCTTCGTTCTCTGTTCATTCTCTTGTCCTGTGGTCGTATTGAAGACCTGAGGCTCATTTGGGTGGCCGTCCTCTGTCTCCTCCAGGTCCACAGACTCGTGGTCGTCGACGAGAACGAAGTGGTGAAGGGAATGTCTCGCTTTCTGATATCCTCCAGGCACTGGTGTTGACCGACGGAGAAGAGGGTGAGTAAAGTTGTCGAGCTGCTAAATGATAAGCTACTTATATTCAGTAGATTTGGATCCACTGATTTTGTTTTATTGTTGTGTTTTGTTTGTTTTTTTCTTTTCTTTCGACAGGCACAACTTTAGGGAGCAATTAGGAATGTTGTTTCGGGTTGAGACCAGAGCAAAGGGAAAGCACAAGCATGTGGGAGGAGAAATAAGAGAGTGCGTTGACTTCTCTGGTAACGGCCATACAGAAAGACTTCTCTGTCTCTGGAGTTTTAGCAATACTGAAATTTAAAGCTGGTAGCACAGGACTCATAAAACCTTCTTTAAATTGAGCCAAATTCAAAATCCCTTGTAGTTGACCAGAGATTTGAAAAAAGAAGAAACTTGCAGCTGCAGCACAGTTACCATCTCTGCCCTTTTAATACTTTATGAAATAATTAAAACAACAAAAAACATTCCCCCATTTTACCAGCTTTTCAATTTATTTTAAGGCTGAAAACAGCGAAGGCATTAAGCTTCTCTAAAAGTTAAATTAAATGTTGCAACTCGAGCAAATCAGCATCAAAAACCCCTCACACTTTTTCTTTAGAGCTTGTATGATGATTATCACATTCTCCTCTTATTGTTTGTTCATTTGATTTAGGATGTTTATTTAAAGGCAGGTGTTGTGTTGATCTATATCATTGTAAGCATGTTGACTTAAGCGTCACCAAAAACGTTCACCAGCATCAAAATGTCAAGTTAGGAATGTTTGGAAACAGTTTTGCCATTAAATGTAAAAATGTGGTAAACGTCTGGATTTGTTCTTTAAGTCTGGGTTTTTGCAGGTTGCAGCTGAAAGAGTTTGCACAAGCAGTTTAGGATTATAATCCTGCAGCAACATGTGGAAATAATCCAGATTCCGACCAAACATAAACACTCTGGTCAGGAATCGGCTTTGTTCTAACCTAAATGTCCAAATATCAATAAATATATAAGTACTTTTGCTTTATTTTGACATTTTGTTGTCCTGCCATGTATAACTATATATGTAATGGATTGTTTTCATACTCAAACATTTGCTTTTGTTTTGTTTTTTTTGCATGTGACCGACTTTGATTGATGACATTATTGGAAAAATAATTTTGTCATTACATCACTAATGCTAAATCTTCATTTTATGACTCATTTCCTCCATTTTATGGTCAAGTTAAAGATGTTTTCTGGTTTTTGTTTGTTAGCTGCAGTGATGGCAGTCAAAACATAGCAGATTAATTGTTTAGTTTTTTGGGGTTTTGATCCATTGTTTATAGGACATATTCACTAAGAATCAGAGAAGCAGCATTGTCATTCCATTTTCTAAGATGGATGTGTGAGGAACATTAAATGTCCTGCTTTATGCCTGATGAAGTGTGTACAACAGCATGTAAATGCATCGTTTTTGTACTAATCTGAGATCCTTAATTTAAAAGATGTTAAATAAAACCTTTGTTTTACTTTTGTGTTTCTAATTTGCACGACTCACCAGCTTGTCCTAAAATCCACCCGAGTGAAATCTGTATTTTCTGTTCTTTTCTTGTTGACATTTTCCTCACTTGTGGGTTGGAGAAGCTTCATATGAGCAAAACAAAGATATTTCACTCACTTTCATTGAAAGAGATCGCATCAGAAAACAAATGGAGCCAAAAAAAATAAAAGCCCGTTCAGGGTTTTCTGTCTTTTGACCATCTGGAGATGGAAACCATCTGTCCTCTGTGACTGCATGGACAAGTGGAAACAACAGATGGATGTACACGGAAAGTTAATTTAAAGCAAATGTTTTTATTTACATTTTGGCAAAAGTGGAATGTGGAAAAGGATTTATGCTCCTCCAAATGAATCGTGGGATCATCTTTGCCCTCAAAATCCTTATAATTGCCAACTAGCGTTTCCTGTTTTTATTTTGACGATTTATCTTTGCTGATGAGGGCGGAAGGTCTCCTCTCCATCACCCTAATCGTTAGCTCACTTCACAGGTTTGGGATTTTAACTTGAGTGACAGTGTTCAGTCAGAAGAAACATTTTGGTAAAATAAAAATAAATATAATTAAGTCAGGAGTGGCATTGATAATATATTACTAAAAGGCTTATTGTTTGCATCACAAAGCCATTAAAGCCAAATTCAGAAAGTTAAACAACTAGATCATCTAAACAGCTTTTAGCCTGAATAATAAGAGGCCCTGCGGCTTCTTGGAAGGCTTTCTGGAAACGTTCTCATGCAGCGCAGCGCGGTTTCACGTTAACCCTGGTGGCAGCAGCTGGAGATGATTCTGGGAAATGTTTGTTTTTAATAACTTGAGCTCAACAGTAGTCCAGGTGGCCTCCCTGTTGCAGCAGCATGAGGACAAGTTTATCCATTTCCCCCAAATATCCAAACTGCTGACGAGCAAAAGAAAAACCTGTTGACGGGAGTAGAAAGAGCAGCATGACATTAACAGATGAGCTGAAATCTGTCTCAGATTTTAGAAATAAAAATTATTATTCAGAGTTAATCCTTAGTTTAATATCCCATCTCCTTGACAGATAAATTTGCTTTGATCGTCTCATTCTTCGGCAACATTTCATTGAAGCCTCTCAGTCTAAAACAAACTCATGCCACACTTTCCAGATGTCACTCGCTCAGAAGTGTGAAAATTATGTGTCCTTTTTCTCCCATTTCATGTGTTTTAATCTCTTTGTGTTGGTCTATCAGATACGATTCTAATAAAATCTGAATTTTGTGGTTTTTATTAAGGTCAAGCTGTGATTGGACTTTTTGCTGTGCAGCTCTTACATTTGTGCTGCGCAGCAACAATAACGAGCTGCAGTAACTTGGCTTCCACGTGTTGAGCTTGAATTGTAAATATCAACAAACAGACAAACACCTGATCTGTGACTCACTGGGTTTATTGAATGGGTGATGATGTAGGCACTATATCTGTCAATAAATGATTCAATATGGGTTTCATATGCACATCTTATAAAAAAAAGCATCTCTGAGGCTTTTACTGATCCCAACAATGTTCAAATATTGCTACACTGTTTACAATATAATATAAAATAAATATTTGGTACATATGAGGTATTTTTGTGACTTTTAGAGCTTCAGGTTAAGCGAAATCTTTCCAAAACATTTCTAAACTGATGTCAGTGTGGAGGAAACGCTGCCTGGGCTCCAGGGCTGATTTGACATGTTTTCCTTCAGATGGGCTTGAAGTTGAACGTCCCCAAAACTCCCAGGGAAACAAAGTGAAACATTCACAAGAATGCTTTCAGCAGCATCAAATGGTCTAAAAGATCAAATTCAGACATGTTTTGGCGTGAATTATGAATTGTTATTATCCAGAGGAGAGTGCCTTGGACTTATTTGTTTCCACCATCAATTTTTTGTCTTCCTACTCTCTTTATCCTTTTTGTTTCCTTTTCCTTCCTTGTCTTTCTCGGCGTTTTTCTTCTCCTTCTTCTTCTCGTCCTTCAGCTCCTTGTATCTCCACTTGGGCGGCTCCAGGTAGCCCTTGTCTTTCTTCTTCTTCTTCTTCTTCTCCTTCTTTGGCGTTTGGTCTGAAGGCTTGTTGACGTTGATCTGAGGGATGCAGCCGGACGGGAACACGCTGTTGCGTCTCGCCATGCTTCGAGGGATGAAGGCGGTGGCCATCTTGTTGGAGGCCACCGACAGGATGCTGCCTCTGCGCTCGGTGTCAGGGCGCACACTGAGGCCACCGTCTCTGCAGAGTGGATGCAGGGCGTGACGTGCGACACCGAGCCGTTGCTGTGGCACACCGAGCTGCCTTCCAGATCCTTCTGTGGATGCTTCCTCGCCAGCTCCGCCACCGCCAGCCGTCTCTTCCCCACCTCGGGTGGGCTGGTGGGCAGCAGAGGGTGGCACCCGGTCACAACCAGCGGACTGTGGACGCTGGTGGTCATGCGCACCATGTGGTCCATCACCCCGTTCTCCTGGGGGTCACGAGGAAAGCTGAATCCAAACGTGCTTTTGAGGCGCAGTGTGATCTTCTCTGCAGACGTCTTCTGAGACGTGGCCCGGGTCACTCTGCCCACGAGGTCGGGCCACTCTGGGACGTAGCTCTCGCAGAACTGCTCGGCTCTCGGCCGCATGGTGAGGCGGCGGAGACGGTGGAAGGTCTCATAGCGACCTGTCTTCAGGGCCCAGTCACGAGCGCACCTTCCCCGGAAGGAGTCCACTGCGTTCACGTCAGCCCCTGAAAAGAAAGAAGGACGTGAGGAAGAGGAGGAGGAGGAGGAGGACGAGGAAGAAAAGCTGTCTCTTTGGTCTTTAGTGTCTTCTCAGGTCTGCGTAAAAAATCAACTAGACAGCTGCAGCTAATCCAGAACGCTGCTGCTCACTAAAACCAGGAAGATAGAGCCCATCAGACCCTTTCACTGACTCCCTGTAGCTCAGAAAATAGACTTCTGGTCATTTATAAATCACTGAATAATATCAAAGATCTGCTGTTGTATCTTCAACGTATCTTCTGGGTTTGGTCTGCATTTTGTTTGTGTCATGTAAAGCACTTTGAACAGCCTTGTTGTCCTGAACTAGAAATATTGACTTGACTAGTCATTCAGCTTGCTTCCTTTGTCAAACTTCATTGGTCGGGAGTTTAGTTAGTGTTGGAAGTAGCACAAAGTCCATTAACTGCACTGTGATTTTATTCATCACAGTTCAAATGCTGAAGTAAAGTTTACTAGAAATCTGGTCAGTCGCAGCAGCGAGTCTGAAAAACACCTGAGCTAGAAAGAAGTAAGTACCTAATCTGTAGCCTGCCAGGAGGAGCAGTGAGGAGATTACTGCAGACATGTGATAATGCCCTCAGAAAGATCCCTTAAAGCAGCCACGCGTCACCGAGTCATTAACTCTGGAGCCGAGTCAACCGGCTTTAAATAGGCGCTGATGAAACATGGCTGCTGTCATCAGCCGCACAGAGACGCTTCTGTGGAGCTGAGGAATCTGTTTCTTTTGATCCAACACTCTCCCTGCCTTCTCTGTTTGTTTTTTTTAAATTTAATTCCCTTCAATGTGCAAATGGTTTAGACATCCTGAACATCCTTTCAGTTCTTCCCATAATGTAATGATCCTTTCTGGATCATTATTTATCTTGACTTTCTCAAAATCAGAAGTTTTTCTTTTGGATTTGGTTGCTTTCATTTTATTCTATTCAGTCATTGTACCTGATGAAGAAAAGACTCAAAATAAAAACTGTAAACAAACCTCGAAGACGTTCAGAAAACCAGGAATTGTATTATGCATTTTCTAGGTACATATTACCATTTTATAGCACAATCAAGTAGCTGTGTTACCTGCAGTTGTTATAACAATGCTGCATATATCAAACAAGAATTAAAGAAAATTGACCTTTCAGTTTTATGCCTTGAAATAGGCCTCTGTCTCTTTAAGAACTTCCTGCTCTTTCAGAAACTCCACCTTCAGTTCATCATCACTAAAATGCTTCTCCATGATGCCGCTAACTACCGTTCTTAGGAGCATTGAACTAGTTTGTCTGATGAGTTCGACAGACTGTCAGTTCCAGCAGGTGTTTGTTAGCTGCTGCTGCCGCTAGTCTGGAGGAGCTGAGTGGGAGATCGGCTCTGAGGAGGAGCTTTGGGCAAATAGGTGGCACTTTAAGAGCAAAGCAACACACCAGGTATGTTTTTGATGAAGGAATAACATTATACCATGATTTAAAGCTAAAAGAAACATTGATTTTGCACGTAACCCTCCTTAAACAACCCATCCCTGTAAACAGAAACTGTATCTTTTCCTCAATCCTTACATACCGGCCATAACAAGGGCAGCTACGACATCGCAGCGGCCGGTCATAGCAGATTTGATGAGGGCTGTGAATCCTCTGCAGTCTCTTATTTCAGTGTCAATGCCTGGGTAGTAGTTTAGGAGATACATCACTGTGAATATGTGACCTGCAAGAAGAGGAGAGAGCCAAAGACCAAATAATCTCTTTGTTCTCTGCTCAGTCAGTCATTTGTCCGCAGTTGCTGTATTTTATTGCCCTCACCTCCTTGAGATGCAATCATTAGTGCCGTGTTGCCTTCATTATCCTGATGATTTATGTCTATGAAGGGGCAGGTGTGAAGCCCATGCACAATGTCAAGGAAACCCTTGCAGGAAGCCACCATGAGGCCGTTCTGTTGGTGAAATCAGACATCAGCAACCGCACTGGATGTCAAAACAGCTGAAACGCCGTCACAAATCAGACTCTCACCCATCCGTTGACGTCCAGCTCCATCACCTCCTCCCTGCTGACCCCTCTCTCCAGAACTTTCTGCAGAGCGGCCGAGTCGTTGCGGAGGCACGCCTCATAGACGGTGTTGGCCGCGCCGCTGTTTGCTACCCCCACTGAGCTGTCAGGGAGCACAGAGTCATCGGATAGGATGCTGTCAGAGTCCGAGTCCAGTCCTGGTGCGTCGCCGTCGTCATCCGGACCTGAGCCCAGGTGGGGGTCCTCTGCTGCGGCGGCCATCGTCCAACGGATCCACTGGAATGGGAGTCACTCCAACTTGTCTGGTCGCATCTAAGCAATAAAAAGTAGAAAAAATAAAATAAAATAAATAAATAAAACAAATATAGTCAAATCAGCAAAAAGAACTGGAGCCCAGAAGAACTTCAGGAGATTTTAAAGTCCGTACACTGGCTTCCTGTAGCTCAGAGAATTTAAAATACTTAGAAATCAGTGAACGGTTTGGCACCAAAATGCATTAAAGACTTTCTGTCGTATCAACCTTCCAGGTCTTCTGGTTCTGGTCTGATCTACATCCCCAGAACCAGAACCAAACGAAGAGAAATCGCAACCAGCTGCACCACAAATCTGGAACAAACTTCCAGAAAACTCCAAAACACTTTGAGTCAATCAAAGGCCAAAGAAGCTTTTGATTGGTGGTAAGTGTAACATTGATGGTCACATCTGATCTGTGTTTGCTTGAGGATTTTGTAGAAGTCATTTGAGGAAACCGAATGTTCTTTCCTTGTTTCGTGATTGGTTGTTTTGTTTTTACGATGTGAAGCACTTTGAACTGCCTTGTTCCTGAAATGCTTTACAAATAAACCTGACTTGACATCATGAAGGCCAGGAACACACAGCTGTGTGTGCAGATTCAAACCTGCATCACCAAATCAGATCCCAAACTCTGAACTCTCCCACAGAATCATACATTATGATCATTTTAACAGGTTTAATGTTTGGACTTTGTCTAAGTTCAATATTCAAATTATTCCATAGTTTGACTCGACTTACTGAGACAAAGGTTTTTTCTAGTCGTCCTTTAAACTGTGATTCCCACCATAACGTATACATTTTCTCCTTAGTCTTTAATAATGTTTAAATTATTTCTGGTTTATTTTTTTTACTTTGTAAAGAAGTAGAGCTATGTGTAACTCCACTATATTGATCAGTTTGAATACTTTGCAAATGTTTTTTCAAATGTCATGGATTATGCTGACTAGGCACAACACATCAGGAAGAGCTGCAATGCAGTGGTTTAGATCAAATCATATCCACAGGTCAGAATGGAAAGGAACGTTCACAGACCGTCTCCATCCAATCTGATTCAGTTTTCAGCTGTTTTGTGAAGACGACTGCAAAATTTCCAGTCCTGTGTGAAGCTGCGAGAGGCAAACCCTAAAAGATTAGCGGCTGTATTCCTCCTACTTTGCAAAAATCTAGTTGTCATGAATCTTAATTCCCAATAAAACGCTTTGAAGTCTGTGGCTCTAATGTGACAAAACGTGGAAAAGAGGCTACCGTGTTTCGATTCACTCCGGATCAGATGTTAGATCTGCTTGATTGGAAAACAGAGTCAATAGTTTTCTTGTTGACAGGCTGGGAAGGGGAAGGAAGAGTCAGGGATTATGACTCGTACGTTGCTGTGAGTCACAGATTTAACGGCATCAGATCAGTGTGCTTTTTACCGGGGCGTAAGTGGATCAGCAGTAAAAATACGCCGCTGAACTCAGGAGGGTTAAACGAGGAAAAGTTCACGTGTGGAGGCGCCGAGCTGCAGGTCAGACTCTGCTCAAAGCACCAAAATGTTACCAAACCGAATTAAAACTTTCTTTTGAGGCTTTTAAACACATTTTGCAGAGCATGCTTCACACATACTGTGATCAATATCAATATACAATATTGGACTCGTTATTGATTTAGGAATAAACTGCTGTAAATATATATATGTTTTCAGGATGGTAGTGTGTGTTCATGTGTTTTTACACGATTTCAAGAAAGAAAAGAAACGACACGGCAGTGTCTACTGCAGCTTGAATCTTGGTAAAGTCTGTAAACTCACCAATGAAGGGCAGCGGCTCAGCTGGGGGTCGCTGTAATCCAGGGTCACTCCTCTGTCATTTCCTCTGAATATCTCCTGATTTCTCCAGAGCTGCCGTCAAGAGTTTCCTCCAGTTTCTGCAGACAGATGAAGATTACCCATCTGCAAACTGTGATGGGAAGCCAGGAGGAGAAGACCTCACCGAGTCCTGCTCACCTATCTGCTGCGCTGAGCTCATCCCTTTTAGAGCAGCTTTCAGGACAGAGGATTACTCGCCTCTCAGACCAATTTCATTTTTGCTTCCTTAATGCTTTCAAGCTGGAAACTGAAATCTTTGCACATTCTTCGTGCTCTTCTGTTGTCTTGTTTTCATTCTCAGAACATATGATTAATCTAAATACGATTGAACCTGTAAAGGGGCCATAGGAGTGACACCATGAATGACGAGGAATAACTGCAAACAGTCCAGCTTGTGAGAAATAAAGTCTCGCATGTCGTCCAGTAACTTTCTTTTATTAATAACAATAATAATGTTATTCTTTATTTGTCCAAAGTTGGAAGAATTATGCAATCTCCCAAAAGTCAGGTAATTCATTGAAATGTACTGCAGTAAAAGAAGTGTAAGCTGCTTATGAAGCGGAATGTAATTAATTGATAAGACAGTGAAATCCAATCAGGTGTGACCAACGTGCAGCAGGAAATCAGCACTGAGATTTAACATTTCAGAGCTAAATTACTCTTTTATAAGACTTTAGTGATGATAACAAGATCCCAGTGATGTGAATTAGCCTCTTTTTGTCTCTGAATAAAAAACATTGTCTGTTCCAATAAAAAATCTCTATTTTTATTGTGCTTGAAGACGTTATGTTACCCATTAAAAAGGATTTCAGCCAAATTTGCCTTATTGTTTATGTGGCCAACGTTACATTACTTCTACATCTGACTCAGTTTAAGTGCTAAGATTGTTTATTTGTGCACAATTCTTTTGTAAGTCATTGAAATCCAGGGAGAATCACCTAAAAGAACATTTTCTAGACTTGAAATCTACAAACTGAGCCTTTCTGTCAGAAAGAATGAAAGAGACAGAAAGTCCTGGCAAACACATGGACACTTGGTGAAAAAGTGTTCAAATAAGATACATATAAGATAAACTAATGAAACTCTTTAAATGCTAAATGCAATGTGTGCATAATCTGAGGAGGTAAGAAAAATAACTTGGCAGAGCTGACATCAAACTATCGTAAAAATACGATTAAGTTTTTATAAATACAAAAATTACATAAAATCTGGTAGTTTTAGCATATTTTGTATTGGTTTTCTCCTCCTTAATATAGGGATAAGCACTAAGTATGTTACATTTTTATCCAGTAATTTTATTTAATGTTTTAGTGCTGCTTTTCTTTTTTTTTTGAAATAATCATTTGATGTTTCTTATTGTTCCTAAAAAAGAGAAGAAAATCCTAATTTCTAACGTGATTTTGTCAATAAGTGGCGAGGAAACTTGAAAAGCATTTTCTTGTTAATTAGCTCGTTTTGATGCTGTGCACAGACTGTCTTCAATAGAGGGCGGAGAAAAAGAAAAGCTCTTTGGATTGCAAGTTTAGATCAAAGTATATTTATGTGGTAAAACAGCTCAAAGTCCAAACTTAAATCCAAAGAAGAATCTGTGGCGAGACTTGAAAATTTTATGTTTTGCAGATGTTTTCCATCCAATCTGACTGAATTTGAGCTGTTTGGCAAAAACATTGTTGTCTCTGGGAGTGCACAGCTGGTCGAGTCATATGTTTCTGCTAAGCATTGATGTAGATTTCCTTTCTAAAAATAAAAACCAAAGCCAAGCCTCCTATCCTTCCACTTCACAGCTACGCATCACTTTGTGTTGGTCAACGGCAAAAAAAAAAAAAAAGAAGTCTCAATAAAATATGTCAAAGTTTGTTTGTTGCAACATGACGACAAATGAAAACTGAACAATTCTGGTTTGTGAATACTTTTACAAGGCTCTACATGTTTATTCCCAAGACTGTTTTTCACAGACTGAACAAAGACCTGAGGGACGGGACCGGACCTGCCCGGGTTGACTGATCGCCTCACAGCGACCAGAGCAGAAATGAAGACCTGACGGAGGAAAGGGAATTATCTTCTGTTTGCCGGATTTCAGACGGGATGATGCAGACGTTTTTCTGGAATCCTTTTCAAAATAAAATCCGCATTTGAGGGGATTTAAACACATGAGAGGAAGATTCAAGAGGAAAAAGCAAAAATGAAGACTTTGGCAAAAGTGCAGGGGGAGAGTGATGCTTCTGGAAAAGTGAGTGTTTGGTCTGTGGCACCAACTTTTATGAAGTATAAAGGTTGTCAAAGTGACAGTGGAGCTGCTCTTAATAACCAATAAGCTCATATTAATGCAGAATTTCTTTTAGATGCAATAGAGGAAAAATATTTAATGATTTTCCTCTATCATTAAATAGAGGAAAATCATTGTTATTAATAATGATTAAAGTTGTTAATACATTTATTCAAAAACATTTCTTATTTGAGTGTACAAGTGTATCAGTTTAAAGTTGTTCCTTATATCTATTAGTATATTTGCAAATATTTCTGATTTGAATTAGATTTTATAAATAGAGAAATCTTTCATCTGTTTGAATTCATCACTATAAAGACAACGGAAATAAAAAATGTCCTTTTCCCCCCAACCTTTTCTAATCAATTAAGCCTCAAACATAAAATAAGTTCACTTCTTCTTTGTCTGAGTTCATGTTGTGCAGCGTCCATTTATCTTGTTTGCCCCTTGGAGAAATTCCTCAGATAAGATAAGAGACAACTTTATTTGACAGACAAGTAAAAAGAGGTGAAGCGGCGACAAACATCTTTTCTACTGAATATTTGATATTTCATCCCATTTTCTATAAATGACATGGTCTTTCTCCTGTCTTCCTGACGCGCTCACTTTGTTTTCTGCTGTGTGCATCAGGTCTCAGAAACCAGCAGGGAGAGTTTTCCGTCAGATGAAGCTCGTCAGGACTTCAGGACGCAGCTCGTCTGTGCCAGGATGTCCAGCATGGCTGCAGGATTTAAAGGTACAGTGACATATCCAAACTCCTTGAATGTTTCTGCATTTGGTGAATCACTACAACCACAAACATTGATTTGCTTTATTGGGATTAGACGTGATAGATCAACGCAGAGAACCACCTTTTGCTTAATATTGATGAAAGGATATTTTCCCCCCTGTTATATGTGAAATAACTGGATATTTTAACAAATAGTTTTTCATCAATATTAAGGATTCATTGACTTAAAACAAACTGCTGGATTTTGCTGAAAAGTTACTTGGAAGTGAGATTTGTCTTTTTAACTCCAAAGTGACACACTGGCACGGCTTTCTTTTGACGGGCTCTTTTATTAAACGCCGTGAAAACTACAGAAATAAAAAACAGCTTTAGACATAAGACACATTCACAAAAAAAAAAAAAACAGGTGACACATGTTTTGACAATTACCTCATGGCCGCCTGCCACTTTGGAGGACTTTCACAAATCAAGTTATCACAACTCAGTCGTCCACTCTAAATTAAAATAGCAAGTAATTAAAACACTATAACCGATAAATTAACAAAAAATTACAAACATAATTGGACAATACCTTACAATACCTTACAGCTGCTAGCTGTAGCTCTATTCAGGCTTCTCCTTTTTCTTTCCTTTTTTCTTTGAGATCTCGCAGTCTCACATACATAGAATCTCGCGAGAACTCCCGACAACGGTTCGACACGACATTAAACACAATTATTCACATAACTCTTGAACTTGAACCAAACTTAAAATATATCATCCTAATCAGAAATAAACAAATCTTTTCAAAACATAAAGTATTTCACTGACACTTACACTCCCACCAAAATCACTAATTGAATCTCAATGTGATTTTCCAAAGAGTGTCAGAAGTAGAGACTGTTTTACTCTGTATTAGTCTCGAGTAAGGTCACTACCTTGTGAATAGGTCGTTCTAAATATATCAACCTTGTCAGTGGTTTGCCTTTGTCAAATGTCGTTTCACTTGTCTTTAGTTTCACCTTTCGAACCTTGCCGTCTGGGCTTTCTAGAGTCTTTACAACTAGAGCTAGTTTCCATTTACATCTTGGAGCATTATCATCTTGTAGGATCACAATGTCATTAATGTGCAAATTCCGTGAAACTTTCTGCCATTTCTGTCGCTGTTGGAGATTTAGCAGATATTCTCGCTTCCATCTTTGCCAAAACTCGTTTGCTAGAAATTGTACTTTTCTCCATCTTTTGTTCAAGCACAAATCATCTCTGCAAAACTGTCCTGGAGGCGGTAGAATAACTGAAGACTTCATCGTTAATATGTGATTGGGAGTTAATGGCTCTGGACCCAAGCGATCATTAAGATATTCCACACTTAAGGGTCTGCTGTTAATGATGGCCATTGTCTCATAAAGAAGTGTCCTTAGACTAGTTGTATCGAGTCTGTTTGAGAACTTATCTAACATCGCTGTTAGTATGCTTCGTACTGTCCGAATTTGCCGTTCCCAGATGCCTCCCATGTGGCTAGCAGATGGAACGTTCATCACAAACTCGCAACCAATAGCTCTTTGAGGTTCTTGGTCCATGTCCTTCATTATCTCCAAAAACTCTCTTCTGGCTCCCATAAAATTTGTCCCTTGGTCGCATCTTAATTGTCGGACAGGACCTCTTATGGCAATCAGGACCCGAAGAGCGTTCATGAAAGCATCGGTTGATAAGTCATCAAGTGTTTCAATATGCACAGCTCGTGAACATAAGCATGTGAACAATAATCCATACCTTTTAACTTCCTTTCTTCCTTCTTTTACCATGAATGGACCAAAACAGTCGACACCACAATAAGTAAAAGGAGGTGCTGTTTTTGTTCTTACTTCTGGTAACTCTGCCATCTGTTGGACATTTGTGGCCTTTCTATATCTTCTACATTTAACACAATGGTAAATATGTGAAGAGACCATACTTCCACATCCGAGGATCCATATGCCATTTGCACGCAATTCATTTACAGTCATGCCTCTTCCTTGGTGATGTACACGCTTTGTGGTAGTGTTTAACGAGGAGGGCAGATACATGAGACTCCTTAGGAAGAATTGCGGGATGTTTGACATGATGATGTAAGGCTGATTGGGTTAATCTTCCTCCCACCCTGAGAACATCGGACTTGTCCAAGAAAGCATTTAGCTTCTTTAGTCTGTTATGCTTGTGCAGAGAATTTTCCTTCTGAGATCTGATTTTTCTGATTTGGCCCAAAATGAGTTTGACATTGTGCTGAAGGGTTTAGAGCATTTTGCTTTCTGTTGCCTGCAGCTCTTTGGCTCCCCTTGAAGGGGATCTGTGCTCACAGCGCTAACATTCACTGGAAAGGCCTCTGATCTGCACCAAAACACACCGAGTGACCAGAAGCAAGGGGCCTCATGTTACACCGCCTTGATGATTAATTACAGACTTACAAAGCTTGTGTTTGCTCGCAGCAGAAGGCATGCACACGCAGCAGTCCTGCATTGTGCAGAGATCATTGCGCTTTAGCAGGAACGGACTGGTGATGTCGGCAGAGTTTGCTGAAAGATAACCCGGGTTGTTTGCATGTGGCTGTGATCAGTCGCTCTCAGCCTGTCAGAGAGCAGAGCTGCGTGTTTACATGTACAGACAGAAGCGACAGCATTTGCTTTTGTTCTTTGCAGACTTTTTTTTCCATGTTCAGCTTTGTTTGAGTTTGTGCATAAATATGTTTGAATCTAATCCTGCTTGTGGCGAGTTTAAGCAGCGGCGCTCAGATGGTGAACGCTTGGCTTCTAGACGAAACGTTTCTGCTTCAGAGTCCGCAGTACGAGTCTTTGCAACATTTGGTTTTCTTCAGCAGCAGTGGTGGTCTTGATAGAAGAGTTATGGCTCTCAGCCCAGGGCGGCACAGTCAAGGGAGTGGGCAGCCATCAGGGAGATAGATTTATGTTGCTTGTTAGCATTTTAAGTCATTTTCTATGCATTCGCTGCATGATGACGGTGAAGTTGTCATCATTTATTCTTCTGTCTTTAAATGGACTCCATTTATTCAACTACACAAAAAAAAAAAAAAAACTCCAACATTTGGATTTCAACACCGACTCCACTGTTTAAAAACGTTGCCATAGCGACACTTTTACTCCTGCACATCTGGAGCTCCGAGTAACTTTTAAATATAAAACATCCTTTTGTTTTGCGGAACGGTCTTTGTTCAGAGGAGAGTGTGTGTGTGATTTTGGTGGGTTGTTTAAGAGGGTGTGGGGTGAAGAAGGGGCCTGTCTTGTCCGGGGACTCGGCTCTGCAGAGCAAACAAAATGTTCCGCTGGTTTGATCGAGATCTTGAGAGCTGGATTTATGTTTTCTTTGTGACTTCAGCTGCAGCTACTCAGCCGCTCAGTCACAGTGTCAGTGAACATCTGCAACATTCAGACTACGGCCTCACAGTAGTCGAGGAGGAAAAGGAAACAGGCGTCTAGTGGAGCCGGATTTGATGTGAGAGTGTGAAAGGAAAGGGAATTGAACATAAATGCTCCACTGCTCCAGATTTTCATGTGTGGCATGTCGACGCTTCCACTTCCCTATGAAGCACTACTGTACATGTCTATTATACATGTACAGGCACAAAAGTATATATATATTTTTTTACTTTAAAGACATGTTGCATCTCTCTTGATCTAAAATGCCTATTTAATTAAGAGATAATAATGCATTGGGTGATGCAAACCCTGAACTTCGTTCCACTATTCAGGACTAAACTGTCTCCAGTTTTTATGTGAAATATAAATTTTATACCCTGAAGAACAGAATCTTCCACAGGCTTAAGGTTCGTCATGCGTTGTTTCTGCAGAGAACAGAACCAGCCCAGTTCTGTGGCTCAGCCCGGTTTCCTGTCCCAGTGAACTTCCTGGTATTTGTGCTGCTGCTCTATCTCCTCCATCTCTCCCCTGAAGGAATGGCAACATTCTCCCTCACTGAGATCCTGACAACAAGCCCAGCACCACAGTTCACTATATTCAAGGATAGTTCACACAAACAACCTCAGTGGAAATTCACAGCATGATCACAATGAGGACAGTGACACGGTGGTTCACTTTCCCCGTCAGCTGGTGGTTTCGACAGGAAGTGGAAACATTTTGGATCAGTATTCAGCAGACAGCAGTGCAGTAATCTCTGATGACTAATAATGAAATCATGCATGAGTATTTCTGTGTCCATGTTTGACTGGAAGATCTCTCTTCTGGCCTTTCCAAAGTGCCAGTAGGTTGATTTAGTTTCACACTTCAGGTGATTTCCTTTAAAACTGAGGTTCGGATCCATGGCGACGCCTCACGGTTTTTGCAGGATAAGTTTGTTTGTTTCATCAGATAATTCAACAAGATAATTCAATGTCCTGTATTGGAAAATCTAACGGAAATCAAAGGAGTTCAGTGTTTTCAAATATTTAATTTTTTACGTACAAAAACAATCATTTCTGTGTTTCCTCTGTTAAATAATAAGATCAAGACACAGAGCAGCATTACAGACACTGATTTTAATGCTGTTACAAACAACTAACTAAATCAAAGACAATGAAAAAAAGTTAGTGGGAAAATGGATGAAGTTAAACTGCATCTTTTAGGTTATTTTGACCATTTCTCATGTTCTGTAAATAAATAATTTTTTTTTTGCTTGTAATTTCATAAACCTGTTGTCAGTAGTTCATAGAATAAAAAAAAAAAATATATAGATGAATGTTTTACTCAAACATTCACCTATAAAAAGTCAAATCAGGGAAGCTGATCATTTTCAGCAGCCTCTCATATTTTCCCAGAGCTGTGATTTATCCAATCTGACTGATTTTAAAGAGAATATTTCAGTTTTCTAGATGAGCAAAGTGTTTCTGAATGCAGTCAAATGCATGTGCACAGTTCCACAGTTTTTTGGATTTTCATTTGAAAATCTGAAATTATTTGTTTATGAGTGACTAATTGCTTTATTCCTTGAATCTAAAAATGGAGTTAATAAAGGCAGAGAGGTGGAGTTTGGAACCAGATGCTGGCACAGCAGTCCAGCTTGTCTCCCATCGCAGCTCCTCCTCCTCTTTCCCCCTCTCTCTCTCTCTCTCTCTGCCCCACTCATGATCTGTCTCACCACACGGAGACGGTTCTGATCCAAAGTCAGGAGCATCTCTCTGACTCCGCCGTGCCACGGGATGAGACTGCCGTCGCTTCTCAGCGTTTGGAATATGAGTGGAAAGCTCTCCGCGCACGTTTCCTCTCGCGTCCCCGCGGGATCACCGTGGGAATAGAGCGTGTGTGTGTGTGTGTGTGTGTGTGTGTGTCCGCGGGGCTCGTGGTTTGCGTCTGCTTCTGATGGTGCCGAGCGGAGCGGCGCGAGCGGATCACCATGAGAGGGGGTCACCGCCAGCGAGGCTGCGGGTGTCGGCATCTGTTCAGGAAACTTCTCAGCCAATGCGGCTGCTGCTTTGTCAGAAGTAGAGGTGCGTAAAAACATCCACGCCGACGCGACGCGATCGCGCTCTTTTGGAGATGGACTCAAGAGATTTAGCTCAGAGCAAACACAAGTCCGGTCCATTCACCTGTCACAGTTTATTGGATATTCAGTCCATTCACCTGCTCATTTGAAGATCCAAAAAAAAAAAAAAAAAAGTCTAATTTTGTGCAGATACTGTTTTTCATAACAATTAGGTCAAAAGTGGAGGGAAGTGCTGCTTGGAAAACATATTAAAAAAAAAGGCTGGCAATTAAATTTCTTCTCTCAAAGCTTGAATGTCTTAATTAATTATAATCCTGTTTAAAAATACAACATTTTTAATTAATTTGTCTCATCAAGGTAGCAAAAAAAAATTGTGTTTTTGAAGTGCGTGATAAAATGTTTAGGGTTAAGTTTTAAAAGCCTAATTGTTCAAGTCCATAAATTATAACAAAAATAGGTTGTGTTGCCTTATTTTTTTTTACCAGAACATGTTTAAATTTAATAACTTAACTTGTGTCCTTGTGGATAAATTGCTCTAAAAATCAGAAATGATGGAGTTTTTTTTAAAAACTGTAGTTTGTCAAATGTATAAAATCCTGCTGGAATGTGATAAAACCAAAGAAAACCCAAGAAAAAAAAATAGTAATGATCCCTTGAAAAGACTGAAAATCATCACAAGTTGCTTTTCTTATTTGTGATTAACCATTGAGCCTTTAAAGCTGTGGATCATTTCTATTTTTAGATTTGTTTTGATGAGGAGAATCCGGCTGAGATCTCAATGATTTGGTCCATTGAGGAATTTTTCCTGCGTTTGATACAAACTGATGTCGCTGTTTGTCTCTTCTTTTGTCTTTCTGTTCTTCTCTGACTTCCTTCAGCCACAGTTTCTGCACAGGCTGTTCAGATGTTCTGCTTTTCTCTGGCAGATTCGATTCAGGTCCTCAGTTTAGTCTACTTCAAATTGACCTGAACTTCTCTTTTTGTTTTTGGTCTTTTCTGCTCTGGACGTTCGCGCTCGCTTTGCTCTCCCTGCTGCTGCTGCTGTTTTGAAATCCCATGTCTGGCTGATTGCATCACAACATGTCCTCCTCCTGGAGAGAAGCCTTCCTACTGTCAGGAAGTTGTGAAGTAATTTTCCTTCGAAATCGGATCTCGGCTTGTAACTCAAAGAGAATCCAGCTGGGAAAAACAAACTGATGAGCTTGACTTTTATTTTCTTGAAGAAAACAAGCTTTCTTCATATGCGTTTTTTTTTAAAAAATCCATGACTTTTTAACCAGTTTGATGTCAAACTAGTAGATCAACATGTAAAACATTTTGTTTTTATTCATTTTTACATATTTTGCCAAGTCATAACTAGATGTTTCCAACAGAGTGATTCTTCAAACAACTTTCCTGACAGAAAAGAATCCCCACAGCATGATGCTGACACCACCATAATACTTATATTTTAAAAAAATGGATTAGTTCTGCACTTTCTGAGCTAAAGAGCCACTGAGTCAGGTCCAAACATCTGCGGGTTTAAACGAACGCCGTGCTTTCTCCTTTTTCAGATGATTGTAAACAGTTTGTTAAAATGGATTTTATTTTGGGGTTTGAGAGTAAAGCAGACTCTTTCATAAAATTAATGCAGAACTTGTTAGATTTGGGTGTTTTCCTGCGAGTGTCTTGAAACTTTAGGGGATCATTTTTCTTCCACTTCACATTTACGTTGCGCTACATAAAAACATTGAAGTTTTGTCGTCGCCAGATGAGACGACCTCAAAAAGCTTACAGGACATTAACAGCTTTGTGCAGCCGGTGAATGCATGCTTGAATTTTGTTTCATTATTTGTTTCTTTATGTCAACATCTGAATCCGATTGGGAAAGCTTTTCTTATTTTATTGCATTGTGAGTCAAGCTGAGTAGAAAGCATGTGGTGATGAAGCCAGAGCTGCCGAACCTCTAAACACGTCGTTTCTGCAAACATAAAAAAGGACAGAAAGGAGGCGTTTAGTGTGACGTTTGCACAACTCTGGGAACAATGCAAAAAAAATAACGACAGACTAAAGTTGTGGATTAATTCAGTTTTTCGGGCCACAGCAGAAAAGTCTGGACTTCCACGTCTGAGCTGCAGCTTTTTTTTTTTTTTTGATAAATATCTTCAGTAAATCTAGGATGCGGTGAGTCACTGTCGGCAGATGCACCCCGCCTGAAAACAGTGGATTTAAACCAAATAACAACCACAAGATTCAGTGAAACCGTTTGCAAACAAAGGGATATTTCATACATTGCATGCTGACTTTTATCTCATATCATGGCCTATTTGAGCGCCATTCTGCACAGAAAGTGATTTACCAAATGCTTTCATATTCCGCCAGAGCGCAGAGAGCTGCAAACATGCACACACGTAGACAATCGTCTTTCTCCGGCTCTGAGCGTTAAATCCTCTGTTGTTCCAGTTGTTCATGGGGGGGGAGATTACAGAGCTCTGCGCCGACCCAGCGAGGCCAACATGTGAGACGTGAAAATGAAAATGGCCCCGCGCTGACACGCCCCGCTGTTTCACCTCTGAGTTGAGCGGGACATCTCTGGGATTAGCATGTTTGCAGGTCTGTTTGAGGAGCTTCTTCTCCTCAAGCGAATGAGTTCATCTCCATAAAACATCTGCTGTGCTGTAACTTTCTAGATGTCCCCCCTTCCCTCCCAGCAATCTGAGTCTGTTTTGGTTTTTCACCGGTAACTCATACTGTTGCTATTTATAAGAGAAACGCCTCCAGATGCTGAACTGTTGGACTTTCATTGGAATAGTTTCCCTGAGTCGCCACACATCACCAGTTGGACTCCCGGCTCTGATTCATCGGGTTCACCAGTAAGAGCCAAGGCATTATTTCCAGTGTGTGATGGAGTAAATACAGACATGCAGATTCACTCTAATTAAATAGCATCAAGTTAAATATCTCACACTTTTGTGATGGTTCCTCTGCTAAATCAGATCCCTATTTAAACAAGTCAGACATGAACACAACTCTAAATTTAGAAGCGAGGTCCTCTGAGGTGAAATTCATTCAGAAACAAGAGACATTTGCCTTCCATGTTGCATGAAAGGCATTTAAAAGTTATCTGTTGTGCATAACTTGGAACAGCAAAGGATTCATGAAGAATTAAAGAACAGATATGATTTAACATAAATAAAATATGCACAAACAAGCAGCATCCAAACTTGAATATCTAGAGCTGGTTAAGCTTAGTGAGAGGAGAGGAGGCGAAACGACAGCGACTGATGTAACGTTGCTTCGTCTCTGAGCTCTTTATTAGTCACTGATACTTCACTGTAACCAAACCAGACAGGATGTATAGAAACAGACTCTTTTCACCTGGAAAAGATTTCACACCACTTGAATGTTTTCATATGAATTATATCCAAAATATTAATATAATTGATCAGATTTTATGTGACAGGCTAATACATTGTAAAGTGGAAGGAAAATTTGTTTCTAATTTTCTTGACCCGAGTCAATTACTGCAGAACAACCTTTTCATGCTTTAGCTCCATCAACTCTAATCTGCTGCTCTGCAGCTTGCCCGCAGTATGACGCTGCCACCACCATGTTTCACTGCTGGGACAGCGTGTTCAGGATAGTGGGAAGCTTCATTTCCTTTCGGCCTTCTTCCACACTGATGTTTTGTCACTGACGTTAAATTAACTAGTAAACGAGAATTATTAGGACTTTATTTTACGAACACGCTCTTCTTACTGCTCTCTCTAAAGGAGAGCAGGACCAATGCTTTCTCCTACCTGAACTGTGGATCTTGAAATGTTATTTTCTAAACCGACTCTGCTGTCTTCCTTCTCCTTCATGATGAAGTTTGCTCTTAAACACATGATTGATTTTTCTTTCACTTCATGGTTATGCACTACTTTGTGTAACTGAACTTTGAGGTTTCAACTCGACAAAATGTGGAAAAGTTCAAGGTGTGTGTTGCAAGGCACCACAGGAAAAAGCCGAACAGTCTGGATCAGAACCTACAGCAGCTGTGATTTGCTGAATCAGGGACACAGAGAGTCAGGTTGTAGGTATTTGTTGTGCACAATAAAGTGTAGGACTTTTAAGGAAAAACCCTGTGTTTTCAGCCCACATATTCCACTAAAACATTGTTGGTATGATTGCACGACCTCTTGATTATTTCCTTCTGTGGTTTATGAGTAAACCTTGTCTGGCTGACGTCGACCCAGAAAGTTTGCAGCGTCGTTCCCAGATTTACGTTTTCTCAAACCCTCTCAGGATTAAGAACGTAAACGCGTCTGGAGAGAGAGAGTTCCTGATTTGTGGCTTTTGTGACGACAGTATCAGTATTTTCTATGACTTGTTAATAATAACAATTGCATCCATCAGTATTTGCATGTTATTGAGCCCTAATCACAATCAACCCTCCAGCTGCTTGTGTAACACTAATGCATGTGAAATGTGCAAAGATGCTTTCTGCTTCTAACACAAAACAAAAAAGTGTTAACATATGATGAGAAACGATGTTTTTCTTAGGCAAATTATTTCATCTTTTTACGATTTTATGAATCTCATAAAGTATTTTTTTTAAAATATTTTTTGCTGTCAACACAAGCATCACGTACAATAATTTCCAGATAAGTGTCTCTGTGCACATGCATGACAAAAGCAGGGGAACTAAAGGAGAACATGGGTCAAACAATGCGAGGAAGAAATTTGTTAAAGTGGAAAAATAGCAAAACAAAATCCGACGACTTCAATTTACCTTTGACTCGGCGACAGGAAGAGGCTGGAAATTACATTTTATCTTTGATTAAATATAGAGCAAAATAAAGAAAATTCTCTTTATTTTCGAAACAGAAAACTGACTATATTTGTCCCCTGCTTTTAAAAAAGGTTTGAATGACAGACCAGAGATGTTGTTTTACTGAGATGTTTCTTTTCAGCATTTTAAAGTCATGTCTTATCAACTTTCATGAGTTTTTGGAAATATTATTTGAGTATCTGGAGAGAACCGTATATTTACTTCAGCTAATGCATCCATCCATGGTGTGATCCGGCTCCTCTCCGCTGGGTTGCTGGTACCGGGTTCACAGGGAGGCGAGAAACAACCTGGACAGGAAGACCAGATTCTGGATCCTTCTTGCTCCAGGGCAGCATCGCTCCACCTCAATCAATGCAATGTTTTATTATCCAAAAAGATGAAACAAAATACTACAAATTGACACCGAATATGAAATGATAGCAAAGCTTGCGTATTGTCTTAAGACTGCAGTTGGAAATTAAAGACAGTTTTCAAAAAACATTTCAACTTTCCATAAATTTGTCTCACCTTTCATGTTGTGATGACAATAATTGAATCACAGAAGGAATGCACAATAAAACAACGTTGCTGCCTTGCAGCGAGGAGAAGCTGGGTTCAAATCTTGCCTGTTCTCCCTGTGCATGCCTGGGTTCTCTCTGGGTACTCCAGCTCCAGTCCAAAATATTCATGCTGGGTTCACTAATCTTTAAGTTGACCTTAAATCTGATCGTGTGTTTGAATAACTATTTGCTCTGTGTGACTCTGACTTGTTTTGCCAGAGGTAAAGTTTGCGTAGATGTGATTTTAATCAGAAACTGACGGATCAAGGTGAACACAAAGAGAATGTCTGGTTGTTTCTGTCCAGGATTAGAGCGCTCTGCATGTCTGCTTATTTACTTACAGAGATGAGACACAAAGCTTTTCTAACATTAATTGTGATCTTTTCCTTTCCATCATTGCTCCATTGCAACGTGTCATAAAATGTAAGTGCAGCAGGTTTCAGGCAACAACATGAGTTTGTGCTTCCTGTACTTTTAGCAACAGGAGGAGCCTGGTGTCAATAAACACTCCTTCTGTGGTTCACAATGAAGTTTGTTTGTTTCTGCTTTAACAAAAAGAAGTTCTTTGTCCTGTTTTGGACATGGATTGGGTCCTGAAATAATCATTAAAAAATATATATTTAATTTAACGATTATTTATTATGGTATATTCACTTGATAGTAATAGTATAGTTCATGTAAAATTAAATTGCTACTTAATAAAGAGTTGAAATTTGAAATTGGAGCAGCTGCAAGGATCACAAGTATTTGTTACTCAGTTGGAAAAAGTAAAACTGGGGGAATCGTCGTTTGCAGCAATTTCCTTTGAAAAGTTTCGAAACCAAACTCTGTTTCCTGACCTAATAAATGTAAAGTTGTGTCCAAAGCAATAGACATACATTTCAAAAGTGAGTGAAAATGTATATCCTGTTATATTTTATTGCATCTGCCTCATGTTTTGTTAGTGTTTTTTCTCCGTGAATATTATTTCCTGGTCTATGCTCTTGGAGTTTTTCCTGTTCTACTTCCTGTTTTGCATCAGGTTTTTATTTATATTCAGCACACCTGCAATGCTTTAAACATTAATATTCTCCAGAGATTCCTGAGTGTTGTTGTTTTCTCATTAGATTTTGTTCCCACGGTTCCTCAGGTTTAGTCCGTGTCCAACTTTTATTGTTCTCCGGTTATTTGCCATCAAATTTTACGTTTGTTTTCATCCGCGTCCGGTGTTTAGTAGCTGTTTATCTTTTTAACAGTTCTTGAAACTTTCTGTGTGAAAGAATAAAGGTTGAATTTTCCTTCCTGCTTTAAATAATGTCGGATGAAGTAGCGTAGGTTGTAAGGTCAAAGTTACCTTCTTATTCTTCTATTGTTAAAATAACATCTTGTGTAATATTTTACTCTGCTATAAAACCTCCACTGTACTTACACAGGTATCGACTTGTAAAACAATTACATTTACCTGGAACTAAATACATGTGGACTTCTGGGCGTGACCTCAAAGCAGAAGGTCGCGTTCGACACAAGAGTCCTGACTCTCATTCTGTCTCTTTGTGTCTGTAACATCTGCTGTTGTCTCCCCCTGCAGCGGAGTCATACTCTGTGGCGTGCAGCGAAGGCGGCGTCGCTCCGTCTGTGGGGTCTCTGCCCCACCAGGCCTCGGGCAGCACCAGCCCCGGCTCTCACTCCTCGTCTGGAGCGTCCCGGCACCCGGTCAGCGCCCTGAAGAAGTGGCTCACCAACCCGGTGCGGAAGCTGAGCTCTGACCCCAGAGGTGGAACGGGGAAAGCCGAGAAGCAGAGTTTCAAGGCAGAGGGGAAGCAAAAGCCTTTTTTGCACAGTGAGACTCGGCAAAGTTCACTGGAAGTGCACAATAACTACACCATACTGTCCTCTGACAACACGGTGCGACCCTGATGGCTGAACATAAAAACCCACCTTACAGATCGTTTTTTTGTCTTTACAGCCTCTAACGCTGCTCATTTTGTTTGCAGGACTGGAAAAGTCCCTTAGCGACGTCTCCGTCCCTGATGTCCCGTCAGAGCTACTTATGTGACCTTCTGGATGACTCACAGAGCCCAGTTAGTGCTAACCTGCCTCACTCTTCCTTTACTTAGCATTAAGATCTTTTAGCAACCAGTAATATAATAGCAATTATTACAATACCTGCCAACCAAGTAGTAATTTTGGCCATTTTAAGCAGAAGACATTTCTCTCTGCAGAAAATAAAAAAGTATTAAATAGAGCTGAATGTATTGTGCTGCTTGCTGCATGTCCGTTGTATTTATTCAGATAAGGATATGTTGCATGACGCCTTAGTTATGGTTGCACAACCCAATTAATATTTATTAGTAACAATGTCAGTTTTCTAAATCTACCCTGAAGCAAAGAGGAGGCAAAAATCTAAATGAAAAAGTTTTTCTCTTGTTTGAAGAGAAAACAAGTGACACTTTCTCTCTTTTCTACGTTGTTTGTGCAGCAACTACTGATTATTTGTTTCTATCTATCTATCTATCTATCTATCTATCTATCTATCTATCTATCTATCTATCTATCTATCTATCTATCTATCTATCTATCTATCTATCTATCTATCTATCTATCTATCTATCTATCTATCTATCTATCTATCTATCTATCCCGTCTCTATGAGTGTTAGTCAGAAACATTCATGGTTTTCCTCGTAACATGAATGTGGAACAGGACAAGCAGCCGCTGCGGATAAACCCTTCCAGTGGCACATCTGTGGCTTGCTAATTAAATCCCTATTCATCTTTCTTTCCATCCACTCACAGAAAGAAGTTTGTTCTTCCAGCTAAACGTCTTCAACATCTGCGGAGCGCTTACGTCTTTCTGTCAAACCGAGCTAACCCTGAGGTCAAACGGCTCACAGGAGGTCACAGGGAGATATAAGTGGTTTTAGCTGTTTCATCTGATTCAGCAATGAAAAGAATAAACAAAAACATTTAGCCTTAAAAATACCATTCAGCGGTGGATCGTGAACCCAGACAGAAAAAAAACAACAAAAAAAAGTGTCTCTGGATAAACATAAAGTGCTTTGTTGACCTACAAATATGCATCAGTTCTGCAGAGAGATTAGAGATCTGCTGCACGGAGGCAGAGGACAAAATGTGTTGAGACTAAATCATGTCAAGAGGATTACAGTCATTTTCACATTAGAGCATGGTGCTTTTAGGTGAGGAGGGGTATCTGTTATATAACCAGTGTCTGTGCCTGGGTCAGTGACCCGGGTATATGTTATATGACTTGACAAGCAGCACACCATCACCCACCCTGCGTGCTTATCTGTCTTCACTGCCGCATTAATAAAAGCTGCTCATTAACTCTGAGGTTACTCTGAGTTGCATTGCAGAGGTAATTCCCAGCTGGAGATGCTGGAGGTGGAAGTTGATTGAACAGGAGGAGTCGGCACATCTGCCGACGACACTCGAACTCACTGCTTTCTGCATTGGAGCAACAGTGAAAAATTACTTTCTAAATGCTTGAGCTGTGAAAAATTCACAGAGGAATGAATATTCTTCATCCATGTCCAAGGATAAAATATTTTAACTTAAAATTCTTACTTATTTCAGTGCTTTTTATACCGTTATCTTGAATTTCCTCTCTGTGGGATAGTGAAGGTTATTTCTATTCTATTCTATTAAGAGACTCTGGTGGCCTGTGTTGTTTTTTTTTTTCAATGTGATCTGTAAGGTTGTCTGGAAATATGTACATTCCACATCTTATATCAACGTTTTCTTCCGATACAAATACAAATTTTAAGAGAATTTCACATAATTTTATGTAAAATCAACTTTTTTTTGGCTCTTTATTATGCTATAAAGTTATTCCCTCAGGAAAAACATACCTGGAGTGTTTGCCCTGATTCTTACACGCATGTTTGAGAAATCGTTGAATCTCCCGTGGCAACCAATCAGGGGCGCCTAAACATTTGATCTGAAAAAGTGCCATAAATTTCCATAAGGCATATTATGTTCCTCCTACTAATGTTTCTCCAAGCTGCAAACAGTTTTAATGGCTCAAAACTGTCAGAGGTTTGATTAATAATTTGTGCCAACAAATTATTACATTTGCTTTCAGCTTTGACTTCAACAATAGTGAAAAAACTCACGCCTTGTTCGTTCAACGTTTCTTCAAATCAGTTTCATCTCTCTGTTGCGTTTCAGAGTCAAATATCCGAGGTCAACGCTCTGCAAGCGGAGGAGAGCTGCGTGGCTGAAGACTCGCCATGTCCTTCATGCGCTGCAGTCGACAGCGAGGAGGAGAAAAAACTCGCCTTGGAGAAAAGCCTGTGAGTCCTGAACTCTTTCTGTGTCCAAACTGATGTTACGGTTTGGTGTAAAATATCTGTTTTGATTCTCCCTTCAGTGTCTATTTGGAGGCAAAAGGGAAATTAGGTTATTTAGTGGATGATGAAGTGAGGAATTTAGACTTTTAAATGAAAGATTTTGGGTTACTTAATTCTCAAAATGGAGAGTAAACTTCAAAAAACATGCAAGAAAGTGAAGAGGTTGACTTGTGCGTCAGTTCCTAAACCTAAAGCACCGGCTTAATTAGTTACTCGTGATCATATTTGCCAGTTTATTTGTTTAAAAACTCAGATGCAGGCAGATCTTTCCACTTTGCTCAGATGTGAACCGTCTGCAAGATCCTGTCTTATAAACATGCTGTAACCATAGCAACAACACTAACTATCACAAAAGGAAAACATAGGCATTGCACAACACTTTTAACTTATGAAGTAAAATAAGTTCATAATTTAGAGGAATTCAACAATTCATCAAGTGTAAATTCTCGTTTGTTTTAGTTTGTATTGCAAACTAAGCGGTCGCATTTCTGTGCGTCTCCTAATTCTGTCGCAGATACGTCCTGACAGAGCTGATAGAGACGGAGAGGTTATACGTTGAAGATCTTGGGCTCATAGTTCAGGTTTGTCCCCTTGTAAAGTTTCCACTGCAGTGAGCTGATCTGATGAAACACTTTTTAAATTCGTGACTGTGAACTGAAATGCTCGTTTGTCCAGGGCTACATGACCATGATGGCCAACCAGGGCGTCCCAGAGGACATGAGAGGAAAGGACAGGATTGTCTTCGGAAACATCCACCAGATCTACGACTGGCACAAGGAGTGAGGCCCTCCTGCTCGCTATGAGTCTGAACAATCCCTCAGAACGTGTCACGTCGTCTTCGGC
This sequence comes from Poeciliopsis turneri, assembly GCA_922788865.1. NCBI lineage: Eukaryota > Metazoa > Chordata > Actinopteri > Cyprinodontiformes > Poeciliidae > Poeciliopsis > Poeciliopsis turneri. The sequence goes on along the minus strand of CAKLNU010000148.1, from coordinate 1,338,582 downwards.
GCTGTGTGTCCTGCCTGAAAGCATAACTGTGTTTTGCAGCTATTTCCTGGGAGAGTTGGAAAAATGTGTCAGTGATCCAGACAGCCTGGCCCAGCTCTTTATCAAACATGTAAGTCTAAAAAAAAAAAACACACAAAAGTGTGAATGAGAAGTTTCTGCTGCATATTTTCCATTAGGTTGGAGGCTTGTTCAGTCATCTCAGGCAGCTGGCTCGCAGATGTTTTTCTTTCTTTTTTTTTTTTTTTCCAGGTTTATTCAGCTGCAGCTGCAGAATAAAGGGATCTTATAATCACTGTAGTTTGGCTACAGAGCCCTCAAAAGCCTGCAATCAGCATTACAGATCACAGAAACCAGACTGGGTGAAAAGGAACAAATTTATCTGCTCTGAGAGATTTCCAGGTCATTTGTTTTCACTGTGAACTTATATTAATTACTATTTTACTTTATTTTTACGTCGCAGAAGCAAAAATGTTAATGATAACTGATGAGGAAAGAACAAGATGCGTTTGCACGTGAAGCTCAACCTGCAAGCTGCAGCTAATAAAACATTTACTCGTCAGCCAGTGAAGCTTTTTAATGAAGCTCGTTTCCTGGACTGATATTAAAAATCATTGGTGAGGAAAACAGTTAAACGTGGAGGAAATTTAGCTTCCTCTCTCTTCATCCTAACCCTTCGACTGCTCACATAAACTCAATATTTGGAAACTTTTGAGGCTCTGACTGTGTTAAATCTGCAGGAGCGGCGACTTCACATGTACGTGGTTTACTGCCAAAACAAGCCCAAGTCGGAACATATCGTCTCAGAGTACATCGAAACCTACTTTGAGGTGAGAGCATAACATGAGAGAACTGTTCAACATATCACCAGACGGACGTTCATATGATTGAAACAACAAAGTGTGCATTTAGCTGCGCACTCAAAACATTTTGCTCTGATTTACGTGTCGCCAGGATCTCCGGCAGCAGCTGGGTCACAGGCTGCAGCTCAACGATCTCCTGATCAAACCCGTCCAGAGGATCATGAAGTATCAGCTGCTGCTGAAGGTGATGGGTTTTCACATGGCGTGGTGGCGTGTCTTTTGTTTTAATTTGAAGCGCACGCAGGAGGGAACTTGAGTATCGAAAACACATTTTTAAGGCGGTAACAACATGAACTTTACACCAGAGGTCAGAAATAAGTCAAAGTATCCAAATATGTATATATATTTTTACAGATTAGTCCATAAATCAGGTTTTATGTAATACAACAGATTTTGACCAGGAAGTAAAAAGGCACAGAAAGCCAAGATACCTGCTGAAAACCTGCCAGTATTTAGAAACTTGTCAGTATTTAGATCTTTTATAAAAAATGTTTCTCATTACCAAGACATCACAAAAAAGTGCATTTCTAGACTGATTATGTTTTTTTTTTTGTTTTGTTTTTTATGAAAACATGGAGTTGTGCACTTAACCTCAATCATATACTGCACAAGACTCCTCTTCTGAAGGAAATGCAGGTTGAATCTCATGTTGCTGCAGAACATCTAAGGAAAGTCGATTAGATGATTATGGTGTCAACTTTGTTTTAACACACATTATCCAAGACAAATTCTCCCAATGGGGACAATAAATTGTATCTATTTACATCATTGGAGGACAGACCAAACTAGACCTGCAATCACTGTCATTGCACACACTGAGTTTGATGACGTTGCATTTCGCACCTCGAAAAAGCAAACAGAAACATACTGAGAGTGACTTTTACTGGTGAGAGCATTATGGTGTGGGGCTGTTTCAACATGTGGCAAACTGTGTATATTTGAAAGGACAGATAATGGAGAAATTCACTAAGAACATGAAGATAAATCATCAGTGTTTGTTTGTTGTTGAGAAGCTCGATATGTGCCAGAAAGATTTGTTTTAAAATCAGTTATTTGTTTTTCCAATTAATAACAATTTTATTTGTTTTTGCTTCATGCTGTTAAATATTTCCTGGACCTCAAATACAATGACAAAACTTAAAAATCTGATTTTAAAATCCAAACATGAACTCTTTCCTTTGTCTCTTTCAGGACTTTTTGAAATATTACAGCAAAGCAGGAAGGGATGTTGAGAAGCTTCAGGTTTGGACTCATTTTCTGTTCAGTAGAAATACCTTTTCTTCATTTCATGTTTTGATCAACATTTTTAATTCCTTGTCATCCATCAGAAAGCGGTGGAGGTGACGTGTTTTGTGCCAAAACGCTGTAACGATATGATGAATGTGGGAAGGCTACAGGGTTTTGAGGTATTTTACATTTTGAAATAACATTTGATGGATCTTGAAAAGTCAGATATGGCGAACCGTGTGGGATGTGCTGCTGCTGCTTCAGGGTAAGATTACAGCTCAGGGGAAGCTGCTCCAGCAGGACACTTTCTCCGTCAGTGAGCAGGAAGGCAACCTGGTGTCCAGAGCGCGGGAGAGACGCGTCTTCCTGTTTGAGCAGCTGGTCATCTTCAGTGAGCCAATTGAGAAGAAAAAAGGTTTCCCGTTGCCAGGCTACACCTTCAAAAACAGCATCAAGGTGAAGAAAGAGCTGAATTTGAATGAATCCATTGATGTTTTATCTGCTTCCCATTTAATTTAGCAGCGTTGTTGTTTGCAGGTCAGCTGCTTGGGTGTGGAGGGGCCTCCTCAAGAGGATCCATGCTGCCTGGTCCTGACTTCCCGGGGGACGGACGGCAGTGTCACCCGCTTCATCATGCATGTTTCATCTCCAGAAATACAACAAGCTTGGTACAATGATGTGGTCCAGATTCTGGAGACTCAGAGGAACTTCCTAAATGGTAGCTCAGCTTTGCGATAGCAACGATTTTTGATAGGGGTGCACCGATTGCGGTTTTCTGGCCGATCTTTTAAAAAGCCTAACTTACTGATTCCAAATTTGGCCGATATCATTTTTTTTTGTCTGAAATGTTGCTCAATATATCAAGAAAGTTGCTGAATTGGCAACAATGGCGTGATTACTGGTAACTGTGACCTGGTGGGTCAGTTTGTCAGTCAAACTTTTCTCATGGGACAAAAGTAAAGCATAGTGGTTGATTTTTAGACCTTTGCCGAAGGTTGATAGCATCAGTGGATAAGATCGGCTTCACATGTAAACATTGGACGGTTACCGATCTCCCAAAATTAAGGAAATCAGCACAATAAATCGGCTGGGCGATAAATCGATCGGCCGATAAATCGGTCCGCCCCTATTTAGGATTCAGATTGATGTGACTCATCCTCCTGTCCTCTGCAGCCCTCCAGTCGCCGATAGAGTACCAGCGCAGAGAAAGCACAACCAATAGTTTAGGAAGGAGCGTGAAGTGTGCAGGTACGCAACCAAGCGACTCCTCGTCACCAATGGATCGGCGTCACCAGCCCTGCCTGCTGTTTTACAACAACTCGCTGCCCTCTCTGCACTCGCCGCGACTCAACTCCACGTCGCAGGTTATCCTTTCACACAGTTTTCTTTGTGCACGATGCTTCGTCACCGTCCTCTCCGTCTTCACCAGATGTCTCTTTCTGTTGAAGGTCCCGAACGCGGCTGCGGTGGCTCTTCGAGCGGCTCACCCTCCGTTCTCCTCCCAGCAGCAGCTCAGTTTGTCCACAGAGGTGAAACACGATTGTGGCACCTTCAGCACCCTGTCGCCCTGCAGCCATCACTGCTGTAAGGTGGGTCAGTCCTCTGCTGCACATCCAACATTGACTGGTTACCACTTTCTAAAAGAGAGAGAGAGAGAAAAAAAAAAGGAAAATCACTCAGTTTTATTACAACAATGCTTTTCAAACCTTTAGATTATACCGCATGATTAATACTAAAACGCTTTTTATTTATTGAACAGCTAAATAGTGAGGATTATGTTAGCAGGGCTGTAATCTGTGACTTTTGTCACAATCACTGATGTATAGAGGAAATATTTCTCCTGCTGCCTTTATTTGGTATCCTGTTTTTTTTTCTCTTCTCTCTGGATTTATAAATCTGTTCAGCCTAATTTGTTGCCAGAGCCATTCAGCGACTCAGTTTATGGAAAACACAGAGACCTGCTGGTTTTATCTTGGCCGCTAAGACTTCCACCAAGAGCTTGATTGAAGAGTACTTATTAGGCACGCTGATCTGGCCTGAATCCACAGCCCGGTTGTTGTCCTCTTGGCTCCGGCTTCGTATTTTTGGATCTGCTGTGTTTCCATTGTGCTGCAGCTGCAAGAGAGTAGAACAATTTCCCATGTACCTAAAAAAGGTCTGCGCACAAAAAACATGCATGTCATGGTCTGGTGGAAAAATACCATCGTTTGTGGTCTGGTAAATATAGCAACAAGTAAAGCACTTTGGTTAATTTTTTTTTTTTAAATATACACCGTTTTCAAAAAGACTTCAATTAAGACAACTTCAAACAAATGTTACTGAACAACCCTTTTTAATTTCTAAAGAGTCTTATGGTATAGACATTGTCAGTCTACGTTGCTGTAGTTGTCATGCCAGGTCACAAGATGGCGCAGCGATTTTAGAATGCCATTGAACAGGCATGCACTTTTAAGTTTTAGCTTCCATTTCGTAGTAAAGAGTAAACATTGCGAGGGGACGCAGAAGAAAAAAAAAATTCCCAGTGTCCCCTATGGGGCTCCGTACACAATAACCAAAGTATTTAATATGAGGTTGTTTTTGTTTGTTTGTTTGCTAAATCTACGGTCAATATAAAGCCATTGATCAGGTTTTACAAAAAATAGTTTATTACTATTAAAGAGGAGGTTAAGTGGAAGGAAAAAATCTGGCTAACAGTCCAGCTGTATTCCATTTTCGGAGTCCAAATCCAATCCTTTACTTTTTCAGATTTTGATATTTTCTTTTTGCTTTATTATTTATTGTTTGAAGAAAATATGTTGAGGGCTCAAAAAGTGCTGGAGACACTTCAGTCACCTGTGTTGTGTAAAAGAGCGGCTTGTTCACTACAAACAATCTAAGCTTTAACTGATCAGTGACTCCATTTCAATGGGGCCTTAGCAGCAGTTTGTCCAAGACACATCAGTGAAATACGTGTGGGTCTTTGTCCTCTGAGATTTAGAAACAGAACAGGCCTAAAGCAACCTCGTCACGTCCACTCCACAGGCTGGCAGACCTCTAAGTGAATCAATTTAATGCTCTTAGCAGACACCACTGCTCTGTCCGAAGCCAAAAACATCTGAGCTGAGATGCACAATATACAACCTCCACCCGCTTCTGACCAGCAACGACACTGTCAGGTTTGAAGATCCAGGTGGATGGATAACTAAAGCTGCAGTTCCTCAGGTTCTTTCACAGTAAGAACCGAAGAAGGACAAATCATCGGCCGTAACAGATGCAGTTTGCTTAAGACGCAGAAAACTGTTAAAGAAACTCATGGAGCAGAAGACACGTCTGGAGAAAATGATAAATCGTTTCCTCCATCCAAATCTATCACTCCATCTTCTTCAAACACCAAAGTAGAGCTCCTGTTTTAAGAAGATCTGAAAGAAAAAACCCAAACACTGAATTTCTTTCTTTCTTTCTTTCTTTCTTTCTTTCTTTCTTTCTTTCTTTCTTTCTTTCTTTCTTTCTTTCTTTCTTTCTTTCTTTCTTTCTTTCTTTCTTTCTTTCTTTCTTTCTTTCTTTCTTTCTTTCTTTCTTTCTTTCTTTCTTTTTAAAAGGGTGAAATATTATATTTGTCGATATTTACCAGTGGTTGAAGTGTTGATTAAATTTCTACTTTAACTAAGAACTATTTATTCTTAACGTATAGGTTATTGTACTTTTTAAAAAAGGAGGATGTACTGATATAACTGTTATCAGCTTTAGCCACTAGGTGTCGGTAATATCCTTAGTCTCATGTTGAAGCGCATGGTGTGTGGCAAAGAGAATTAAAACAGTGTTGACTGAACAGCTTCCCATCCTTTCTGCACTGAAACACAACAGTGTGGTCTTCCCACAGGATGGGGAGAAGTGCGTTCACTTCCAAATTGCACAGATAGGCTAGTTGAAAAAAGCTCAGTCGCATCATGAATGGCTTCCCCCTGAAATAAAGGTTGTTCAAATTCGCTTAGATCCAGCAAAACGCCTGTCGAGAACCGAGGGTTGTCTCAATGCAGTGTGAAGGGGCCTTCAATAATATTTGGGCAGTAAATGCATCTGAATCAAATCCTCTGCTTAACGATACTGACGACTCAAAGAGTCTCTTCACTTTAATTGCCTGAAATTCAGCCTCTTGGAAAGATATATACAGTCTGAGATTCATATTGGGTCCTGGTTTCCTCTGGGCAACATGTAATTAAAGAGGCACATCTGATGAAAACGGGAGCAAACCGAGACCTTGGTGGACGTTTCCTTATCTATCAGATGTGCATGAAGCTGATTTCTGACCACATAAATTTTTGTGCATTTGCAAAATAGTTTTAGTAAAAAAAAAAAATAAAAAAAAAAAAAAGAAAATCAAGTTCTATTTCGTAAATAAATCAAATCTTGGAAAGCAACATCTCTTAGGGACGTTTTTGTGTTTTGTGTAAATTTCCTCTCAGGGTGTGGATGCCGGTTTCCAGACGATTGCGTTTTGTGATGGCGCGTCCTACCCAGCGCATCGTCCGAACAGCTTGGATCAGCTGAAGGAGAGCGAGCAGCACTGACCATCATGAAGGCACGAACTCATTTCACCTGTCTGGAGTCTGACAGGAGAGACTCCCACACTGCTGCACACCGGATGGCCAGAAAAACCTTATAAAACAATCCATGTCCGAATGTGTCTGAGTTTATGTGCTTATACCACATATAAACATGCACAGTTGATCAAAAATGGTAGCAATGACTGAAATTTTGAAATTGTTTCATTTCACTGCAGATACTTCTGTCATGTTCCTTGATGTTGTACATGTTTAATCTTCTTCTCTCCTGCTTTTCACTGGGTATTTTAATGACTATAACTTCCATCCTTCTGAAGCAACATATAAAATTCCCGAGTTGCAGCTCTGTGTCACATATCTGTAACCTGCAGTTTAAGTCTCAGATCAAATCCACATGTGCATTCCCCACCGATTAGCAAACAGTGTGTTTTCCGTTCAGTGGACTATTTTTGCCCTCCTATTGTGAGTGTTATCTGGAATAAGCACATTTGGAAACTCTCACAGTGGTGTAATCAAGCGGAAAGAGGAGAAAGGGAACAAAGATTATAATGAGGCGATCGTCTGTCACAGTTGCTTTGTTAATAGATTGTGTGGGATCATAACAGTATGTTACTGTATGTTGTGTCCCAATAAAAAAAAGGTATAAAACAGAAATGTTGTTCAGGTGTGTTTCCTTTTTTGTTCATTTAAATTCCTGTTTTTATTGCATGTTTAAATGTAAAATTTTTGACATTTTCTGGAGTCTTTCAGTGATCTTTATCTGCTACTACTACAAATTTCAACATACTACAATGTTAAGAGGCCAAATCACGGACACGTGACGTTCACTTTGACTGGGCCATTTCGACATATAAAATGCTTTGTTGGAGGCCATTTATTGGTGGTTCTGGTTCTGTGGTTCGGGTTGGGTCAACTTCCACCCCAGTTTTAAATCTTTTATTGGCTCCAGCCGTTTTTTGTGACTTTTATTTAGATCCATATTTTTGGGAGGATAAAATCTGACAAGAATCTTTGAAAAAAATAAAAAAATCTTCTCCACAGGATGATGCCATCACTACCATGCTCCCCTGTGGGGATGAGGTTTTCAGAGTGATATCTTCTTCCAAATATTGTGTCCTCCATCTATGGCAAACTGTCTGTCAATTTATTTCAACAGTCAATTTTTTGCGACCCTCTATAGCATCTTTCTAACAATCTTTCTTTCTGAAGAGCAGGTTTGTTGCATGCTTGACCAACAGTTTTCCCTGCTGTCTCCAACCTGAGTTGTGGATCATTTTTGCCGAGATGAATGGAATCTGTAGTGACTATTTGTCCAAAACTCAAAAATAAAAAAGACTTAAGACTTAAAGGTGATCAAAGCAAAATGTGAATCCAACTCAAATAGTCACCTGATCAAAAAGGTCAAAATGCAGTTGCTACTTCTCCTGCTCTGATTCCTGCACCTGTTCTCTGACTGATGACTGAAGTGACTAACTGGCTTACTGGTAAAAAAAAACAACCATATGACCACCCTCGTGCATAATGAGCTGCTTAAAACTGACCTATTTATATCGTGAAACAACCACATCCCAAACTGAAATTAATTAACTAAGTGATTTGTATGTTTAAAAAACTGATTGTCTTTAATTCAAGTCTCAGCACTGGCTGCCACATTTTCCAGTGCCAAAATCTTTATATCATGAACAAAGTGAAAACCAGTCTGTTGAGATGATTAAAGAGGAAAATAGTTCATAATTTAGAGTCACTTTAAGAACCAGTTCTACTGCATCTGCTTAGATGTTTTTACACTTCACATTAATTTTCACACATGGCTGTTTTTGTCTGTTAAAAACAACCAGTGGCTCTTCCCTCAGAAATGACTTCCTTTCTGCTCAGAGCCTGTTTGTCGTCTCCTCTGTTTGCAGCATCCAGTCCCAGAGGCTCTTTGCTCATTTATTGGTTTAGTGCAAAACATGTCAGACCAACACTCATTAACTGCCTCTGTGTGATTCTGCAAGGCTGCAGAAATGCTTTTTATAAAATTTACACTTTTTAAAAAAAATCCTTAGCATAGTTGTTTTTATTTTTTAACAATGGAATAATTGTGTATCGATAGCCTCTCTTGGGATGTATAATATATTGCTGTTTTTAGAATTTTTTTAAATCCTTTTTTTAATTTTTAAGTTTAGTGTTGGAACAAAAACAATTACTGCAACAAATTTCTGCTTCATCTTCGTTCTACATCCCTAGAGCCAGTTTGATGCTGGGAACTGGAGGCGATTCCCAGCTGTGTTTCTGCTTTTCCACGCATGTCCCACTGGAAGGAGCGCCCAGAGCAAAGCCACGACTCGCCTGGGAGACTGTGTGACTAACGGGCTGCAAATGCGTAAGGAGCCCCGAGGAGGAAACGGATGCTGTCCCTGGGGAGACGGATGTCATGATTTCTTTTGTGGATCGATTGATGTCATTTTTAGTGTCATAACAGCTTTAGATTAAATCATGAGAGATTTGCTCAGACGTGTGCAGCACAACAGGACTTGTTCAAATATTATTTACGTGAGATATTGTTCTTACTTTTGTTAGGATATTTTTCCTTAATTCAAATTTTATTTTTTTTCCAAAATTCAAACATAATTTTGAAAAAACAATAAAAAAAAAAACATGCATGTTTCAATTACCCAATAGCCAATTTCAGCATTTACTATTTCACTTGTTTAATTTCATTGATTGAATTATGTATTTTTGCTTCCATCTACCTACCAATCAACCAACACCAAATAATAAACAACTGAGCTTCTACAAATAGACACTATTACAATACTTCTAGAAAATGCTCTTAAAAAATCCAAATAAACCTGTTGATTTATAAAAGTTACAACAGATCATCATATAATAGAAATATATTTTTTAAAACATGATCATTTTAAAATATTTGCAGCTCTTACCCAGTTTTATTTCACTGGACTAAGGGCAGAAATGACTCTTTGGACTGTAAAGGCTGCAGGTTCTTGATCGGAAGCAACCATGACAAACCAAGCTGGGTGATAAATCCAGGTTTATCTTGACACCACAAAGGGAATTAAAAAAAAATCTCCAAGCCTCCATGTGATGAATCTAGAGCACACAGTTACACGACCTCCCTAACCACCATTTATTTTAACGCTCTTGTGGAAATCCTTAGCAGGATTACAAAGGTTGCTGTGATACGGGTGTACATCTTCATACCTTAAAATCAATCAAAAATATATAAAACACATTTTTTTTCTATTGACATTTAATATCATTTGAAATAAAAATGGCTCTTAATGCTGTGAAAGAAAACTTCCCACTTCAGTCGTTGTGATTTTTTTGTTTCGTTTTGTTTTTTGAGTGGGATGGGTGGGACAGTTTAAAGGAAATAAAACAATACATTTGTGTGAAGACAACAAATGCAGCTTTGCAAAAGATCAAATCTTTGGGCAAATTATGTCACAAACTCTAAAATGCAACAAAACAGGACTGTGCAGAAGTCTTGTTAGTATTATATCGTTAGTGTTATAATTTTTGTGTCATCAGAAATAACAAGTTTGCCAACAAGGAACAAATAAATGACATAAGACAGAAAAATATCCCAAATAGTTAAAAAATATTGAAGAATTAGTTGAAACAAAATGCTTTTGCAAATGTCATATTCTATGCGTCAAAAACTCAGTGCAATGATTCAAGAGAGCCACCTAGAGGCCATGATGGAAATTACAGCATCATCATTTCATCCACACCAGGGTTATCACAGCTTTTTAAATTGTTTTTAAGTATGTTATAGCTTTATTTTGTTGTGACTCTTTGTTTGTACACTTCTGTTAATTTCAGCGATTTTTAATGGATTGGATAATGAATACTCAACAGAACAAGCCATTTTGAAAAAAATGACTCAAAGTGCCGGCATGGAGGAGTCTGGAGTGCCGTAATTTGCTGACATCTGACGTGAGATACTTGTGTGAGGGGTAAAAAAAAAAAAAAAACATTTCACATCAGTTGAAATGGCTAATAAATAAAAATATATAAAAATTCAGGAACACAAAAAACGAATCTATGATCTAAACTGAATTAGTCAGTTAGTTCCTGTTACTTATTATTTCGGAAAACAAAAATGTTTTCTCTATTTCTGTTTTCGTTATTTTGTTCATTTTAGTTAAGTATAATAACTTTGCACCACACATTCTTTGACTTTTGGTACCTAAACGGAATAGAAACATTGTCCCTGTTTCTGTCGCTCACAGCTTTCTTCCGACTCTGACTAGTCCCATTGTCCTTCAAGAACTCAATTAGTTATTCTATCTGCTTGTTTTTTTTATTAGTCATTGATTTTATTGAGTGATATTAACATGCACTTTGGTTCATCCATGTTTCCTTTTTGGGCAGCATTTCAAGATGCATTTTTCCTTTCATTCCCTGGCGTGCCAACACACAAACTGGAAAGCTCCAGACGCTTTCAGACAAACAACCAAAGCTGCTCCCCGATCTGACGCCAGCAGCCGTCGCTCCAGATGGACAGGTTTAGAAGTTTCTCTCCCTCAGACGGAGCTTTGAGGGAGGACTGTAGGTGCAGAGGTAGAAAAACGGTGACAAAAATAACTGAAACACTCCAACGTCTGCAGCCAGACCTTTGAGTCTGAATACTCTTCATGTGGCACTGGAAAATTCGGGAGTATCTCCTACTGGGAAGTGTCTCACACCAGTAAGGAGTTCTTATTCTCACTCCATGATTGGTTTCCCGAGCAAGAAAACACGTATTTCACAGGAAAACAATGTGAAAAAGAAGACTGTCTAGGTTTTTCCAAAACAAATCCCATCAACCCTCTCTTGAGGTTTTTACAGAACTGCCCCAAAGACAGATGACAGCAGAGCAAACGAAGCTGCCACAAGTTTTATCTGTCAGTGCAGGGTGGAGGAAAAATGTCTTTGGAGACTCGGGAAGAACAGACGAACCTTCAGAGAGACCAGGAGGGATCTGAATACTAATTACGAGTCAAACACTGAAACCGGTTTTTGAAGTACAGGAGGCCGTTTTTTGTACGCGTGGCGTCAGAGGAAGCTGGAGGGTAGCGAAACTTGGCATACGTCTTGTCGCTTTCTGACTGCGTGACCCACGGTAGTTTGATTTTGGTTGCGTGGTTGATGATGACGTCGTCACAGGAACCAACGTGGAGCGATCCGAGGCCGTCGATGAAAAACTCTAAAAAGAAGAAGGAGAAGAAGAAGAAAAGAGAACTCAGAGCATCGAATCACTCATCATTTTGGTTTGTCTTCTCAATAATATCACATATTCTATATGAGATAGTAAGCAGATTTGCTTAACTACATATTGTACTGATTGGTTCTTCTCTATCCGAGGAAGATAGAGATGTGTGGTTCATTTACACTTTACATTTTTAAAGCAGTTGTTTGCATGTTAATGATGTGTTAAAGCGTCAGGGTGGCGTCAAGATCTTCTGTCAGAGTTAAACACACGTCAGACTCATATTTAGCAACTGAGGATGACATAAATGCTCTACACTGCAAACTGTTGTTTCTTTAGATAAATATATGCATTCACATTAGTTTCACTACACACTCAACAACAAACATAGCACCATAGAGATTAGGTTTATGAGCAAAACTGCAGCAAAAGTGTAGGTGTGAACACCTACATCTCCCCGGAGTGTTGATACTCATGCACTGCAGAGAGAATATGAAAGTTAAATTTTAATTGTCAAAGTTTAAAATAACTACTGTTTCATCTGCAGCTGTTGCCCCAAAGCTTTTCTAAAAATATCACAGTGAACACCGAGCTTCTTCTTTCTCTTATGTGTGCAGAGGCAACATTAGGTGAGCCCTATTTTTAGTCGACGTCGTGTCTTCAAATGTTGTTTAAATGATCCAGAAAGGAATAAAATGCACAGCTTTTGTTGTTTTGATCATAAATTTGATCTCAGTGTTTGGACTGTACTCACCCAGGTGAGCCACCCTGGCGAGGCGGGGGTCAAAGCCGACCTGCTGGACTTTATCCGTGCGAGCTAAGAAGAAATTAATGACCCCATCTGTCACAACGCAGTTAGGAAATCCCTCAATTATGTGGTGAAATCCTCTTCTCATGTGCAAACAGTCTCCTTCTTCCTCTCCTGGCTCGATGGAGATGGTTTGTCGGTAAGTAGCTGTGTACCCTGTAGCTTCTCGCACTGCACCCCCAACCTACAAAGACACAAGAATGGAAAACATGGAGTCAAATCTCTGCGGTAAAACTTCATAGACTCATTTTGAGCAACAATTTCTCTTCCAGAGCACCAACCAGATCCAGAGTGGTCCTCTCTAAAACGTCCACAAGCTTCTCCAGCTTGGTATTAGCTGTGAAGAAGAAGTCATCGTCCACCCAAAGCACATATTTGGTTGTGACCTGGGAAACAGCCAGGTTTCGTCCAGCGAACCAACCCTACGACACAAGAGGTTTGAGCTCTACAGACTCAGAGAGAACAAGCTGCAACAGCAGAGAGAGACCAGCTTGCTTACCTTCCCAAAAGGCATGATGTACTGCTCGATGTAAGGCCCAGAAATGGTTTTTGGGTTCTCGCTATCATCAGCAATTACTATCGTGACAGTGGGATAGTATTTTCTGATACTGTCAATAAGGTTTTGAAGCTTTTCATAACGCAGGAAAGTCTTTGTCGCTACGGTAACGAGCGCGCTGACGTTGTACTCTGTAGAGGACAGACATTTTTTATGTTAAACATAAAATATGTTTAACACACTTATGCAGAAATCACTGGTTTGGCTGTGACAAATAAAAAGATCATGCTGCTGCACCTTCCTGAGGTCCAGTGTCATAAAGTTTTGGAGTTACTCCATGACGGATCTTGATGCTGAAGGCAGCTTGATGACCTTCTGTCTCAAACTCCACTAAGGGACACAAAAAAATGTGATTCGTAGATCTACAGACAGATCTATTTCAGAAAATAATGACTGCATTTGAACAGTATAAAATATTCAAAAAAATATCAAGGGTCAAACTATCATAAACCATCCTAGAAGTTTCATTTTGCGCAAACTGAAAGATTTGATACAAATATAAAAATGGGGATAACTGTCATTAATTTGCTAATGTTTTTATCTAAATCCGAAGACGTCTTACCTGTGTCTGCAGTGTTGGGATGATATTTTGTGTTTGTGTAGGTAACAAACTGCAGCTGTCGGTTCAAGTTCAGCAGCAAACTGCTGGACAGACTCATATGCATCCCTCCATCAGCTTTTATTTCCACTCCCTCCACTTCTGCTGCTACGTTTAGTGTTCCTAGCGTGGCGTTGATGTTTATCTGCAGAAGGATGGAAAATGAAATGGAGAAAGTGACAGAAATCCACAAATCTGGACGACAGAAAATACAACAGGAGGATACTCACTGTGTAATGGTCTCTGGGACGGTCGTGTAAAGCCAAGCCTGAAACAAGAAGTTAGTTGTTTTAATCTGAGTTTTCAGAGTTTTTCAAAACAGCGACAGATGTTGCTTTGGGAAATTTCTCAGTCAAGTTGTAAATATTACTTCACTCACAAACAATGCAGAAGAAACTTTTTAATACAAGAATCCTGTTTGAGAAAAAGGAAGTGTCATGATCTCTTCAGTTCTTTCCTGCTATTGTTTAAAAAAAAATGCTGAATTAAGATTGCATTGTTTTTTGATTATGTGTTTTTGTTCCTTTTTTTTAAGTGACCGTAGTGGATTGAATCATCACCCACTATGAGAGGGTTGGGCAATCCTGGTCCTCGAGGGCTGGTGTCCTGCAACTCTTAGGTGTCTCCCTGGTCCAACACACTTAAATCCAACACCTCCAAAGTGCAGTCAGGTTCTCCAGAGTCCTGCTAATGACCTCATTATTTGACTCAGGTGTGTTGAAGTGGAGCTACATCTAAAAGTTGCAGGAGTCCAAACCTCGAGGCCTGGAGTTGCCCCCCCATGCATGAGAATGTCCAGACTTCATGATTAACCATGATTAACATTGACCATAACACCATGGCAAGAACAGCTACAATTTCTGAGAGCTGCTTCCTGGAAATGAAGGCAACAAGAAGATCTCTGGTTTTCAAAGCGTTTCTGGAGGCCAAAACAATGGAGATGGCTGACGCAATCAAAGCAAAAAATGTTGAAAGAACTTTCTTTCTTAAGTTAATGAATAAGTACTTGTTTTCAGTTTTTAATCAGTATTTCAGAGTTGCAATATACTGACCAGAAGTTAAACCCTTTGTTTGAAGAACAAGTAATCCTTTGTTTTATTTGGACAAAGGGTTTGTTCTACAGCTGTGATGGTAATTATAAATAGCTCAGTGTGTTTCACTTGAGGGAAGAATTAATATTTCTGACTCTGTTAAAACAGCATTTGACACTGTAACAGCACTTGTTGCTATTTGGTGTAAGAAGAATTATTAGTGACTTTATTATTAAAACATTTAACAGTGTAATAAAACTTTATGAAATCTTTATTGTTGGTCCTACTTCTTCCACTTTATTTCCAGCAGGGGGAAATATTAATATTGCTAAAGCTTTTGACGGTGCAGTAACACTTGATGACGTCTGTAACTAGTCCAATGTTTAAGGAAAAATATTAATCGCACAATTATAATGATCTTGTAATTGTCACAGGAAAGACTAAGAACAAACAACATTGTAGTGTCATAATACTCAAAGATGCGTAACATTTTACATTTTGATAAATAACTATTATGACATATTTATGAGAGATACTGTCATAAATATGTATGAAAGTACATATTTATTGGTTAATGATTTTTGGTTAATGTCAAGTTGTCATAATGAAGATATTTTTAATGTCAACTTTAAAAGTGACCTTATTTATGACACTTTATAAAAACAGTCATAAATGTTCATGAAGACTTGATCTTATGATCCAGTTTTTCACTAAAAGTTTTTTGGGAATTTGCTGAAAGTCAGAGAATCTTGGTCAATAAAGTTATTCTGATTCCAGTCTTTCTAGATTTAATCAATAGATAGCAACAAAATTGTTGTTTTCCAGCAAACTGCAGGTAAAGCAGCTAAAACGATTTCGTTTTTGTTGAGTAGGTTAAGATTCGTGACAGATCTTTTTCCTTGTACACGTCTGATGGAGCTCCGCTGAGCTCTTCACTGACATTGAGGTTATAATTTGTTATAGGAGTTTCTAGTTTCATCCTCTCAGAATCTCGAACCTGAGTGCGTATAAAACATACATAATGTTTCCCCAAACCTAGCGATGGAGATTATCTCTGTTTGAGACGTTTATGATCAATATAATTCTCAACGATGCACTTTAATTCTTTGAGAGGATTTCTACATTTCTTTAAAGTCAAAATCAAACACTTTTCCAGAAAGTATTTCCAAAATTATTCAATAATTAATTCTAAAAATATAAATATAAAGCATCACATTGAATTTATTATATATTTTTACAACGGTGGGGATGAAAATAAAGAAGCACACACCTACAGACTGGAGGAGAAGTGGATGGATTAGCAGGGGACGGATGAATAGACAGAACAATGTATGAACACCCAGATGGATGAATGGCTGGACAGGTTCTGCAGTAACTGTCTCAAAAGACTGAAACCACAGAGATCATTCACCCCTTTCTCTGCAAACTGCACGGCTTGCAATGAATAAATACTAAAAACACAGCGAATACTTATTGTAGCTGTTTTGTCTCATATTACCAGTCACACTGGTGTGCAGTTTTGCAGCTCCCTTTTAAAATCTGGACTGATTGAAATCACTTTAAAAGACAAAATGAAAGTCAGACTTTTTGAATCCAAATATCTTAAGACATTGAGAAATGACTCAAGACATTTTACACAAGATGAGTAAAGACGTCAGGTAAAATTCATACCTGGGATGATGATTGTTTTCAGGGGCCGCACTTCCAGCCCCTGTGTTGGATACTGCAGGGGATTGTTGGCCTCGGCGATGATGATTGTGTCTGCAGCAGTCTTGGATCTGATGAGGAAGGTTTTTGATCAAAACTATGCAAAAAGCAATCAGATAATCTTGAAACCAACTCTTTAAGAGAACAAGCAGAAAGATTATGTTTAAAATCCAGTTGGGTTGGTTTGCTTTTTGAAAATGTCTGCCGGCAGGTTGAGTGGCAGCCTGTGAGACCTTGACGCAGCCGTCCCAGCGTTCAATTTGGTCTTTATCCATTTCTTGTCTGAGCTGCTGCAAATAAACACCACTAGTGCCACAACAACCTTGTACAAAAACCCAACCTGAAGCCGCAGAAAGTAAAGTAGCACCTATAAAATAATTAACAACTAAAAACAGCTTTATATATATATAAACCTGAATAGTAAATACACTTTTATGAACGAGACATGCACTGTCATGTCACTTCAGCAAGGCTTTGTATTTCCTGTTTTCAGCCCAGGTGAGAAAACAGTTCATGCCAGCAACCTTTTTATCTGATTTGAACAGACTGTGTTAATTATGTGACTCATTATTGACTAGATGCTGTTGGTATTTTATGCAACAGCAGAATTTCCTATTAGATTCATTCCACATATTTAATGATTTATGAAGGCACTCAAGCTGCAACCACAAGCTGCAATGCAATTACCAGTAACTGGGACTGCATAAAACAGACCAACACAAAGTAAACCATAGTGGTGACATGGAGGGAAAAGTCCATCCGTCCCCCCAGAGACAATAATTTGCTGAATCACGAATGTCCACAAGGGGCCAGTTGTAGCAGAATCCATTAATAAAACCCGCTACCAAACTGTTAACATATTAAATAGCTGTCTCTAAATTCCATTAGTATCTCTTAAGATTAATATGGAACATTTTTTTATATATTCTATATGTGTCTTCAAAGACACTATAGGTCTTTGAAGACGCATATAGAACATATAAAAAATATAGAACATATAAAAAAATGTTCAAAGACCTATAGTGTCTTTGAAGACTCACTAAAATAAATTTAGTGCGTGTTAAGAGTTTGAACCTAAATGTGTGAGTTTGTGAAAGATAAACTTACAGTAGTAAGTCGTGTTAACTTTGTTATTAAGTTTGTCAAACCTCCAAGAGTTTAATTAATTAGAGTTAATTAGAGTATTTCCCAGAATGCTTTATGGGTTGATTTTATATTCTGTGTTGCACGGAGTGAGATGGAGGTGTGTTACATTGATCTGACTCTTGTGTGTTTTTCAGACAAAATGTTCATTTAAATGCTTGACTATAATGTCCTGTTCACACTAAACGTTTATTAGCAGAATTCATTTTCAGATTAGACGTTTATTCACACAATTTTTAACAAGAACTTTGATTGTTCTGAAGTGATGTAGTTATTTTAACTTGATATGAGTGAAAGTAATAGAGAAATGTGAGCTGTTTGACGAGGTGAGAGAAGTTTTGTCCATATTGTGTAATAATTATTTGGTTTAAATTGCAGCATTAAGTTAAACCTCACAATTCAAGATTAATGAACTTAAAAACAACTTATTTCTTGCTGATAAATCAACTTAACGAACTTTAATTTCTGAGTTGAAACCAAAACAATTTTCTTGTTGAGCTAAATCGCATTTCCAAGGCAGACTTTTGTTTTCAAGTTAAAGCATCTTTAAATGTTTTACAGTGTAGAAGACAGATAAAAATGGCTGTGATTTAAACATATAATTTAAGAACAAAAGTTATTATATTTAAGGTTCTATTTATGTCCCTTGGGACAGAAAGGGCCACATAAAAATTTATGGCGGACCAGATTTGGCCCCCGGGCCTTGAGTTTGACACATGTGGTCTAAACCAGTCCACTCCAGTTAGATGCTGAGAGGGGCTACTATTGAAAGCCATCTTTTCATAGTTTTAGTTGTAAATAAATGTTGAACACCATGTTTGTTTCCTCTTCTCCCCCAGACACCAATTTGAGTTGGTCTATCACATAAAATCCAAATAAAACACAAAAACATCTGTAAACATCTGTTCCCTTCCTATTTGTGTGCTTAGAGGTGCCAACGCACAGTATTTTACTGATATTGTTTTCCAAATAAAAAAGTTTCTTAAATACCTGGAGCCTCTTTCCAGGTGTAATTTACAAAAAAAACCCTGAAACTGTCATAACAATTTACAGTGAATGAATATGACCAGTATTTCTTTTTTTTTTTTTTTTTTACAAGATATTTCTGTGTCTATTGATAAACAAAGAAAAATAATAAGAAGTGCCCTAATGAGTTTTGTTCCCAGACTTGTCTGTAACTTCCTCATTTACCTCACTTGGAAGCCTCTGTACTCTTTAGCTCGCCTCATTTTCATTTCCTCCAGCTCAGAGGCGTCAAAGGCCGTGTGCAGAGAGTGAGCTGACACCCGCGGGAACAGCAGCTGGGCAAAGGGCAGGTTCACTCCTGGATTCTCACCCTCACAAACGCACCCATTACGTGCCAGCAAGCTGAGTGGACAACCAAATTCACATGTCAGTAGATTTTAATTCACACATGAGGTCAAGTGAATTCATGGTACCAAGAATACAAGCCTTACCCTGCTACACTTTTCCTGATATGAAAGGGGATGCTACTTAAGTGATGGTCCAGTTCTGGCAGCCTCTCCTCCGGGTGCCTCTCCACCGTCGGCCCCAGCCGCTGCCACACGTCCACCGTGTTGTAGGCACGAGTGGGCCATGAGTGAAGGAGAGCCAGTACCAGCACCACAGACACCAGGATGGCGAGCAGAACTGTCTTTCTCAGGGACCGCATACTGAAGCCTGTTGCCTGAGGGACAGACAAGGGACCTTTTAGTTGTGTAACTGTCTAGTGCACACCCTATGAGACACTGTGTGCCACTCAAAAAACCTTGGTGGAATTTGAAACATCAAGGAAATACTGAACTACAAAAGCTGGGACCTATTATGATTAACTCTCACATAGACATTAAATGTCTATGTGAGACATAGACATTTGTGAGACATAGACATTTTGTTTATGAAAATGTTTATACATAAACATTTTCTTTGTTTATGAATAAACAGAGAAAATGTGTTGTATAAATACAACAAGGCTGTTTAATGTGACAAATGTTATTCTGTAATGTAGTTTTTGCCTGGACAACTTTCTCTGTGAAAAGAAAATTCATGTTGCATCCTCATTGGAAATCTGCAGCATTGTTATTATTTTTAGAAAATCTAGTAAAGACTGGCCCAATCCTTCAGGCCAGTTTGAATAATTATATTTTCCCATTAGCCAAGCTGGGAGATGAGTGTTGGAATCACTGGTCCAGAAACCCAGTCAGTTCGACTGGGAGGTGACAGATCCCAGTAAGGCATTCTGCTTCTTCTCCTAAAGTGTGTAAGGTGGTTCTATTGATGATAAATACAATCCTTGAGTGAAGAATAATCGATATAGTGATGTAAATAACACCTGAAGTCCAACAAATACACTTTAGATTTGTAATAAAACCACAGATTGAGACTTAATTTCAATAAACATACTTTGTATCATTTACTATGTGCTGCACTTGACTAAATACAGACCAATAGTCCACATTAAAGACTAGTTGTGTTTATTGTTGGCATATTTTGGCAAAGAAATCTGGTTTCATTTATTTTCTTGGCCAGAGTTGTTACTCTTTTTTCCCCCCTCACCATTCTAGTTCCTCGCAGCCACACATCCGTTCTAGCAAAACACAGTAAGGTCTTTATCCTCTTGATGTAACCAACAACAAAAAAAAAGGAATAATCTGCTTGTGAGCTTCAGTGCTTCCATTGGTCATGTTGTCCATATATATATATATATATATAGCTCTCTTTATTAAGAAAGCATGTGAGATTTCACCCATTTCTGAAAACAATGAAGGAAACACAACATAACCAAACAGAATCCATTACAAGCCTCCAGATGTGACGTAGCGTGAATGGAGCACAACACAAGCCTCTGTGTGTTGTTGTGTCTGAGAGACTCTCTTCTTCTGCAGCACAGCTTAGGCTACAGTAATCATGACACAACATATACTGCATTTTAGAAAAACTAATTAATCAACGGTACTCAAATTTTTACCTCACTGGTTCGATCCAGTCAGAGATTGATGAATCTTCGTTGGGAGGAACCAGCTTCTCCAGAAACCAAGCTGGCAGTGATGTCTACATGTGAGTTTCTGCTCCATCTGTAAGTAAGTTAACTAAACAATCAACCCAGTAATTCTGGAAGTAACTGTGTCTTGTTAGTTTCTATTACGCGATTGATTTCACAATTATCTTTACCATCGTTCTAATCTAATAAATATGCAGAAATCTTCTTACTGCCAAGTAGCAGAGCATGCTCATAAAAACATACGAAAAAATGCACGTCTAAGGCTGATTATTAATAAATTGCTTTGACTCTAATGACTGACAGTACTTTTCCTCATTACATGTATCAGGATGATTTGAGTTCAGACCCCTGTCCATGGTTTACGCTGTCCTTTTTCCTCTTATGTCAGCTATTTTTTGTCCTCTAATTTCCTTTGCTTGCCTTGTCCCTCAGCTGCCCTCGCTCACATGTAACTCTTAACTCTACTGGTTCCTTTGCCGCTTTCTCTTCTCTCCACACTATAAAGTCTCATAGCTACCCTGACTTATAGAAATTAGTCAACTTTATTAGGCTAACAATAAAATGCACTGCCGTCTTAACATGTATGAAGTGAAAAACACAACATACTCATTGCTGAGAGTGAAGATTACGTCATTTAGAGTTGAGCTCACTTGTAAACAGTAAGTTACCAGCATCTCTTTCACTGTGCACTCAAAGAAAAAGTGTGCATGTGCAGATCAAATAAAACAGAAACGTCTCAAAATGATCTCAAGATGTTTTCTAAATTTACATAGTCCAGCGGCTGACCTCCAGCATCGCAACTTAGCATAGTGCAAATCATATCTATAATTTATTCGATTTCAGTGAGTATGGCAGTAACTTCTATCTGCTGCTATAGTTAGTGCTGAGCTCAGTCATGACGTTAAGAGCTGAAAGCATATAGCTACTGGATGTACAGACAAAACAGATATTGATCATTCCCCTTTGACTGCTTGAGTATTCCTTCAATACACACCAGGACAGAAAGTTCACAACATTTCCCTGTTAAAATGTAACGTTTCTCTTTGGTTTCGTCACAGGACTGGGGCACTGACAATCATTTTACTTATCAGTTTTTAACAGAAATGAGGCAGATGTTACAATTCAACATTAAAAGCGTAAAACTCCCCATGTAAAAAAGGGGAAAAGGAGTAAATGAGTACAAATAAAACAGGAATACTAGGTTTTAAACAGGACGTGCCCGTGTCATATTTTGCCTTCTCACCAGCAGGCATGCCTGCTGGTGAGAAGAGGCTCACAGACAGGAACTATGAGGAGCTGAGGGTTCCTCCCAAAGTGGCAGAATCACTGCTCATTTGGGTCCATCTGTCTATAACGCCACATCCCATCCACCGAGCGACATTTGGGATCGTAAAAAAAAAAAAAAAAAACATTAAAAAAATAAATAAATAATGGGAGGATAACGCAGTTCTCCGTCCTTCCGAAACAGCGGGGTTGAAATGCCAATCGGCGAGCAGCAAGCAGGCCCATTAGCCTACTACACCTTTAACGGTGAAAATACTGCAGGGGAGCTCCATGCAGACGGCGAATGCACGCGTTACATCCTAAACCCATCTGACGAATGCGACCTCATCCTTCATTTAGGCAATCTCTTGCACACAAATACATTTTGTTTTTTCTTGTCTGTTGCTCAAACAGAAAAAAATAAATAAAAATTAAGAAGACTGTTCAATGTTCATCTGGAGCTCGAAGCATCGTCCAAAAGCATCCCCTTCCCTGAGAACGGCCCTTTTCTCTTTAATCAGCGGCTTATTATTGGAGGAATTAAAACGAACGGGCTCCTCACCTCAGTTAAGACGCGCTCCAAGACGTGCCACCTCCCTGCTGCACTTTGCGCTCCCCTGCGACGACCGATCCGTTCCACGGCGGTCTGATGGCAGTCAAACCGGATAAAGGGAGCAAACGGGGTAGATTGACAACAAGGCGGCCGCCGCACATCGCAGCACACAGCGGCAGCACGCTGTGGACGGACGAATGGTTCGCCCCCCCTGCAGAAACAGCGGCTGCAGCGCAGCGGAGAGGCGCCGCACCTAACACGCCGAGAGCCAGAGAGGATGTCTGAGCCGCACAAGCTCCAGCCTGCACTGACAAATGAAATGCTCATTTATTTTAAAAATGCCCCCGTTATACTAAAGCGTGCTCACGTCAAAAGCATGAAAATGCTTTTACGAAAAACAAAACAAAAACAAATCGCTTTTGTTGCAGCAATGTGCACAGTCAGAGTGTACCCTGGGAAACCCCTTCCTTCTGCTGCTCTGCTCACATTCCCCCACTCCTCATACACAGTCCACTCAACTCCACATGGGTGTGGCTGTCAATAAAGTGGAATATGATTGTAAATGTGGTTGAATGGCAGATTCCCACATCCCCCACTGAGGGAATGTTTTTCGGCCTTTTCAGAGCAGCGCAGTTCCACCTGCCAGCTGTTTTTTGGTATCTATTAAGAACAATGGAAATACATTACCCCTTAATGATCAGAGTACTTTCACGTTATTTGCACTTAGTATTATGTAAAAGTGCCCTTTTTTTTTTTTTTTTAGCTTTACATCAGGTTAGGACACCATTCCCTCATAAACAAGAATCAAAGTGTTGCTTTGATTCTTTCATGCATGTTTGAGATCCTTCGAGAAGCAGCTCTGGTTTCCAAACTTCTGAACCTCTGCATTCAAGAACCCCTCCGCATTGACTTCCTTGCTCAGCTCCTTCAAACTAGGCAGCGACAATTAGGAAAGACCTGGTGGAACTGCACATCTGCTACTGGAAACAGAGTGCCAGAAAGAGCAAGAGTTTCTTAAAGAGACAGAGGCTCAATTTCAAGGAGTCAAATTCTGATATGTGCAGCATTTTTTATAACAACTGATAGTAACATTTGTTGGGAATCAGACTTCTTGGAACCAAAAATGTTCCTATCTTGTTAGCGCGAAAATACTTTTTATGGAGTTGTTTTTGTGGAAAGACTTTTGGCGTCAGAAAGGTCGATCTGACCTTAGTTTTACTTGGCTAGTACAAAAGTTGGATTGAAACCCGGGTTGAAAAGTAAGCTGTTTAGATAGATAAGAAACAACAATTGTGATTAATTGGTTTATTTTGCAGTTCTGAGATGGAGCAGATGTTCAGATGAGAGGTCAGTAAGAATTCCAGGGAAACTCCAATACACACTCAGTCAATGGGTAGCCAGAAGTCTTGACGCAAACCAACTTTCCTGACGTCAGTGAGAACTATAAGAAAGGCTGACGAACAAAGAACGAAGAGATTTTTTGGAGATTTTATGGAGACTTTATGAAGATTTTGTGAGAATTAAGCTTCTGATGTATCCGTGGTAGACGTGTTAATAAATCTCCCAACCCGTCGTGGCTGGCAGTAAGAACTCGTCTCTGAGTTATTGTTTATTCTTATATTCGAGAGCTTTGCGCCTTTCGATTCTCCAATATAATGGTGACCCCGACGGACAGGTAGGCTCGAGATCAGCGAGGAGCGAGGAGCGGAGCGTCTTCCAGTCGAAGGAATCCAAGGGGAGACTGATAATCACACGGAGGAGGTGAGTCTGGAACTCGGGCGTCACGTGGGTAACTTCCACGGCGTCACGAGGAGAGCGCTGGTTGAAATGCCCGGAAGGATCGATGCTGTGAGGAGCCAATGCGACACAGGATGTCACCTGCGGAGAGGTGAGTAAACACAAAGGATCACTGGCGGGTCCGACAACGGGGAAAAACACACTGAGCATAAACTCGAGGAGGCTCGGAGGTACCATAACTGGGCAACACTCAGGCGCCGAAGGACTGGCAGACCGCTCCTCAAAACCTGTCGCTGATGAGCTAATCCGAGGCCGGTGTGGTGGGTGACGTCATCCACGCGCTCCGCCAAACTGATGGCGCCATCTGGTGGAGGAAACAGAGGTGGTGCACGCACCCAAAACCCCTACAGAGAGAACCTAACAACCCTGGACCCTGACAGGAGGAGTACACGTAGGGAACACAACAGTGCAATGTAATGTTATTTGGATCCTATCTTGGTTTAAACATTCTAAAGTAACACCAATATTTGTTACAAAGCCTATATGGTATCAAACTCCAGAATTTACAGAAGAAGATTGTGTAAATGTGACGAGAACTATTCCCCCACTATCCTTTCTGGGTGATCAAACATATCCAGTGGCAGACAGTTACTGGATGTGTGGTGATGACATTTTAATCAACACATTGCCCCTAAAGTGGGTAGGTCTTTGCGCGCTTGTTCGAATGAAAGTACCAGTAACTCTAGTGTATGAAGGAGTAAAAGACATAGTAGGAATGCACAACAATAAAACAAGGCTTCGTAGAAGCCTGGGGGATTATGGATTAAATGAAGGAGTATATTTGGATCTTATAGGTCAACCAAGAGGAATTCCACATGAATTCAAAACACGACATGAAGTTCTTGCAGGATTTGAATCTATTATTCCTTGGATTACAATCAATAAAAATGTTGAATGGATTAACTATGTTTATTTCAACCAACAGAGAATGATTAATTTCACAGTTGAAGGATTTATGACCCTAGGAGAACAACTTCATGAAACAAGTAGGATGACGAAACAAAACAGACAAGCATTAGATTGGATCTTGGCCAAAATGGGTGGAGTCTGTCATATGTTTGCTAATGAATGCTGTACGTATATTCCTATGAACACCGCACCAAAAGGTACATTTAGAGCAGTAATGACAAAGCTAAACAAACTAAGAATGGAAGTTAAAGAAAACGCAGGAAAGAACAACTGGCCATGGCAAAGTCTGGAGGAAATTTTAGGAAAATGGGGAGCCTTTGCAGCCAAAATTGGAATAACTTTGGTAATAGTACTAATTGTTATTTTTCTGCTTGTGTGTTGTGTGATCCCTATCATGAAAAAATGGATCTTGAAGACAGTATACAGATGGATGACCAAGGACGGAGAACAGCACACGGACTAACGCATAAGGCCGCCTGGACCGATGAACCCATGATCAATTCAGAGGACTGCTAAGGACACTTGGATGCTTGAACTAAAGACACTTATGGTTTGGTTGATGGACTAAGGACTTAAGGAACGGAAACAGAACTTGGGATGGAATAAAATGGACTCATGGGAAATACACTGTTCGTATACACCATTACACACATTTGTTATACAACCATATACAATTTATATACAATACAACACGGGTGGCCTACACATAGTTAACACACTAGGAACACGTGTGAATGTGAGTGAGCAGGAATATGTAAGACAGTATGAGTGACAATGTCTGAAGATGAATGAGGATGTGAGAATGTGAACGTATGAGAGTGCATGGATGAGCAAGCATTAAGCAACAAGTTATTTCGGCAAAGATTCACTTATTATGAGTTAACACTTAATCACACTGGATTATATATGTGCTATGAACATTCTTATATGAATTATCATCAAGATTATGTATCAATGCTGATGTATTAAACATTATCATGAATATCTGTGGCTAGTCCACTGTAGATTCATGATTGTGTTACATTTGTGCCAACGATTCTATCAGTCATTGGCGGTCGCCCGGGACGGGCGGGGACCATAAGGTAGTTTTTTCCCTGGAAGAACTTTAGCCAGCCTAGCCGGCGGAGAGCCGACAGGGTTTTTCGACCTTATACAAATGGAAGAACAATCATGGAAGCAATGGACAATTGTGTATAATCAATATGTTGAAATCATTATATTTGTAACTTATTCATAACAATACTTATCCTCCGATTTAATTCCTATCCGCTTTTAAGTAGCATTTATACATTTTAAGGAGTTTATGTTTGAAAATCATATTCACATGTAGTCCTGGAACTTGATATAGCAATAAACAAAAACAACTGCTAAGGTTAATTAGATTCCACTTGAAAGCGGAATAGGGGGGATTATGTTAGCGCGAAAATACTTTTTATGGAGTTGTTTTTGTGGAAAGACTTTTGGCGTCAGAAAGGTCGATCTGACCTGAGTTTACTTGGCTAGTACAAAAGTTGGATTGAAACCCAGGTTGAAAAGTAAGCTGTTTAGATAGATAAGAAACAACAATTGTGATTAATTGGTTTATTTTGCAGTTCTGAGATGGAGCAGATGTTCAGATGAGAGGTCAGTAAGAATTCCAGGGAAACTCCAATACACACTCAGTCAATGGGTAGCCAGAAGTCTTGACGCCAACCAACGCAAAAAAAAAAAAAAATTCAAAATTGATGCATATTTCTTGTGATTGTAGCATGCTATTTTTAATAACTCCACAGTAAATTTGTACATTTACATTTACAGTCTCTTCTATTTCTATATATATATATACATATTTTATCTCAGTTTGAATGTGCCTCCATTTACATTCAACTGGCAACTATTACACCTGAGTGGGATAATATTTCCATTCTATTCGAGAACCACTTTTATTTTGGTCTTCTTGAGCTCCATGTCCATGCTGTCTTTGGAATGTAATTCCCACAGCCATTGTCAAATCCTCTACTGGTTACATGTGTGAGAGTGTGTGAATGAATGGAAATCCATATAAACCATTATGTTAAACATGAAGCACATTTTAAGTACTTGTTTCATCCCAACAGCGTGCTGGTTTTGTTGTTATCCGTCATCATTTAAGATGCAACAATTTCATTTAAAATTTGGCAATGCAGGGGAACAGAAAATGAAGAAGCCATTTGTTTCTATGCAGTGTGCCTCTTCAATCACGCCAATTATGTTTACGCATGACTCTCTCCAAAAGAGTGTGTTCATTTTATAAGACAAACGCTGAAAGCCAGTCGTTGCCTTGCAGAATCAACAGCGCCGCCCCTTCAAAATCTGTCCCAGTCTTTCAAACAAACACACCTCAGAAACGGAACGCCCGCTGACGGACAGGAATGTGGTCCAATGAGAGCACGGGATTTATTTCCAGTGACCAATCAACGTCTACCATGTCAGGCGTTGTGCGTTTTGTTGCCAGTGGAGCGCCTGAGGGAGGAGGTGGTGGTTACGTTCAGAGGGTTAACGATGGCCGCTTCCTCGGCGCGGTGGCTGGAGAGACTGTGCCTTGTTGTTTTGACATGTCCCCTCTGTGTCTCAGCCTTTTTGAACTTAGAGGAGCTAAATGAAATGAAATACGGAATTCAAATTCTTTCCGACCCCGTCATCTTGGGGCAGGTGAGTCGAGGCGTTTCGGACGCTAACGGTAACATGTAGCGCTTTGGCTAGGATGGAAGCTACTGTTTTTAGCGATAATGCTTCTGTGTAGTCGTAATTGTTAACGTATGCTAAGACGGTTGGTTCGTTTGGCTTTAAAACATCTTCTTAAATCCGGACGTGAAGATGAACTTAGTAGTTGTGAGTTTTACGTGCGCAGCTCATTGCAACAGCTGTCACTACATCTTTACATCTGTTTCCATCACAAACACTTAACTGTTTGGGAACCATCCAGCTAGCTTGCTACACATCAATGTTCACTGTTCATATGAAAAGCTAAAGCAGTTGTCGGGGCTGTCTTCTTGTTTTAGACCAAGACAGAGGAGGTCATGATGGTGTCCAATAAATACAAGCAGCTCTACGAATGTCGACTTCCAGCCCAGGCGGTCCGGTTTCATCAGGATCCAGCTTCTGAACCCGACTCGCAGGGCTACACTGGACCAGACATCCCGGAGCTGCTGAGACCAATGCACAAAGTCCCTTGTCTTGTGAAGGTTGGTGCTTAAACGTATCTGTGTCTGTCTCTGCTTGTCTGTGTAATCCAGTTATCAGATGCTCAGCCTGTTAATTAATAAAGCGATTAGAAAGCGTTTGTCTCAAACTACAGCACAGTGATAGTGGCTCACAGTTGAGCTTGTGCAGGAAAGTAGTTTATTACATGTGTTATTGCACATATTGCTCTTACACTGACTTTGCTAAATGTCTGCAATTTTTACAATGTTACTGCTTATACAGTTTTTTTTTTATACAAAGGTGCCTCAGTGTAATCGGAACTACTTGTTCTGCAATTGTACTTTGGATTTGGTTACTATTTCTACAAGATAAAACTATTTCCTGCAACCCGAATTGTTCTACTGTTACTTTTATCTTTAAAAATGATGCAAGGTTGGCAGGCATAATGTTGCTCTTCTGTTATTGGAAACAGTACATAGTATCTTAGTATAAAACACAGTTTCCTTGGAAAAATCAGAAATTAGGTTGAAGTCTTCTCCAGATCCGGACAAGTATGGAAAAGCAACAACACTTGTGCTGTCAGATTTATATTCTCTGTTCTTTTTACCTACATGATAAACATCTGAATTTGTGCGCCTTTTGGAGAAGTAATGAACTAGCAATTTTAAAGTTGTCAGCTTTTAACAACAACAAAAAAGGAAGTTCTGGGGCACCAGATCCGCCCTGTATTCGATTCTTGACCTTGGAAGCTTTGCTGCATGTCTTCCTCTCTTTGCTCCATCCCCATTTCTTGTCTGGCATCTAGCAATAGAAACTACGAAAACGAGCACGTTTTGCATTGAAGAAAAACAGTAGCCAACATTTCCCCAATTTTATAAGAAGACCTTCCAAGTTCACACAAAATAGATTCTTTTTTCTCTGTGTTCTGAAGACAAAAGAAATGCTGCCTTGAAAACTGCATAATCTACTGTCTTTGTTTATTGCAGACAAAGGACTGGTGGACATACGAGTTTTGTTATGGTCATCATATTAGACAGTATCACCTTGAAGGTAAAAACTATTCATTTCTTTAATTGACAATCATACATGTAAAGTGAAAAGTATTTTTCTCTGATCTATATTTTTTCAGACTTATCCTTGAGTTAAACCAGGGGTGTCACCAGTCGGTCCTCAAGTGTTGGTACTCTACATGTTTTAGATTTCTCTCGGTGATGATGACTACCTCCTAAGGCATGCTAATGTTCTGCAGAGGCCTGCTAAAGAGCCACCATTTGATCCACTTGGGTTGATTCAGCGAGAGAACTAAAACATGGAGGACACCGGCCTTTGACTCCAGACAATGCTGTAAACCAGGAACTCTTCTCTCATAGCCCGTTCTGTAGGGTTATGACTTGGTGTCGGTTCTTTGCAGGATTGTGTTTAAATCATTCAGTTGCTTTTTTTCTCAGAATTGTCAAAGAATGTGAAAGACATCCTGCTTTAAATGATATATGAATGTTTTGAACAAAGATCTGAGATGCCACCAAACACTTATTAATAGTCATTAATAATTAAATTTATTATAGTAATGTTTATCTGAGCTCTCATATTAGTCTGCAAATATCTTGTTCCGGATGAATGTTTTGTTTTCTTTTTAGACCTACATTGCCAATAAAACCTGTTTGACAAATGTGTTTTTTTTTTCTTTCCCAGACTCAGAAATCAAAGGGGATGTTCTCTTTCTGGGATACTATGAGTCTGAATTTGATTGGAACAATGAAACGGCAAAAGTGAGACTCAGTTTTTCTTGTATGAATTGCATGTTGGATCACATCTTAAAAGTTTTTTTTAATGAAGTAGATGTGAAAAAAAATTATGAATACATCTATTAGTTGTAATTTTTGTTGTGGAAACTGTAAAGGCATCAGAGACACGGCTCAAGACGAATGCTTCCCAGAGTTGTAACACGATAAAATAGGAATATAGTACATTTGATACTTTTTCAAGGCACTGAGTGTCTTGTGTGTGTGTTTTTTGTTTTTTTAATAATCAGCTCTAACGCATCATTTTACAACATATCTCTTCATCTTGCAGGCCTCTAAACAGCACAAACTGAAACGATACCACAGCCAGACCTATGTAAATGGGTCCAAGTGTGACCTAAATGGAAATCCTAGAGAGACTGAAGTCCGGGTGAGACATCTAAATTTACAAAATGATTGTAATCTGAGTAACCCAAGTAGCTGTGGTCAAAAAGGGCTAAAGTTCTATTTGCAGTTTCTTTTACATCCAGATTTATTTCTGTGTAAAACTGTGAGCACGACTGAATAACCACCTTGTGTAACTTTCAAATGTTTGTAGGTTTCCCTTACAATGGGCTTAGAAGTTCCTTTCAATCTCCTGTATTGTCACAATCTTGACTCTAGTATCGATTCTACTATCTCCAGTTTGTATGCGAAGAAGGCTCGAGTGACTACATCGCCCGTGTGGACGAGCCACAGTCGTGCCGCTACGTGCTGACAGTTCACACCAGTCGCACCTGCCAGCATCCGTTTCTGCAGCCGCCGTCCTCCTCCAAGCCGCAGGGCATCGTGTGCCAGCCGGCTCTGAGTGCACAACAGTACATGGATTATGTGAAGGCTCAAGTCTGTGAGTGAACAGAAACACCAGGTTCACAATGCAGGTTCAGATGGAAACATATACATTGTTTTTTTTTTTTGCTTTGTATTGCTGCCTTAATAGCAGAACGGTTATATGAAGTGAAATAATTGATCTAATTTATCCGTTATTTACAAGTGTAAAACATAACAGGATGTGTGACGACATGTCTGCTGCTGCTCTGTTCCTCTGACTGTTCCCAGCGGACACGAAGCGTAAAGTGGAGCAGATCTCCGAGGAGCTGAAGAATCTTGATGAGATGCTGGCTGGTAATGAAGGTGCAGATGGGACAGTCGAGGTAACGGCAGAGGAAACCACTCCTCCGCCAAACAGCTACCAGGATGCGTCAAATGGTAAAACGCAAACTTCAGGTACTTGGAACATATTTTTCAGTTACATATATTAAGATTACATATTCAGAATGCAAAGTATTTTTCTTATTTAGAAGGATGTCTTTTTTTCTGTTTTTAAGCGGGAAATTCTGACATGTCTGAAGAAGCACCGTTGGAAGAGACGGATGATGCAGAGTTTTGGGAAGGAGTAACAAAACCTGGGAAATTAAAATCCACAGCTTCTCATCAAGACAATGAGGTACTGAACTATACAGCAACACCAAGATTAAACACTGTGGAAATTCACATGTTTTTCATGATGATTTATTATGAGTTTGTCGCAAATTTTCCGTGAAAATGGTTAAAAACATTGGGTTTAAGAGGTGCTAACTCCCACCTGTAGGTGGGAGTGTTTCTTACCTCTGCTCCACTGCTGCCAAAGCATTTATTATAGTCAAGTTATAGTCTGTGACTGATATGGCAAGCAACAAAAAGTCACATTTAGCATTTTTGCAACCTTGACACTTCAATTTTCCTGTTCTGTTGTTTGTTTATTTCATTTGTCTAACTGCACTCTCCAAATCTTCAGTAGGAAATCATAAGCAGGCTGTGTTTTTTTCAGATGTTTTTTAATATGCCTTTTTGAACTTCCATTATTTACCACTAGGGGGTGTAATTTCTTTTTTTTTATTGAGTCTTTCACAATCTTAACTAAATGTTTTCCTTTTGAAAGGTGGTGAATGGTGACTATAACTCACTAGCAGACAATGAAGCAGAAGAAGGTACTGTTAAAAGAATGAAGAGTAAAATTTATTACTATTCAGTTCACTGCTTTACAACCATAAACATTTAAACGTTTGCTATTATATGATTTACTTTGTAACTTACTTCTTAGCACCATATGTGTCTAAGTACCCTGTGGTCATTCTTTATGTGATTTTATGTTTCCTTTAAGCAGAACGATTCAACTTTAAAATCATCACAGACCCAGCAGACCTGATGAAATTTGTTCAACACCTCAAGGAGAGCAACAGGAAGGTCAGGACTTTCCCCACATTTCCTTGTTTTTGTGCGGCGCAAACTTCCTGATATATAAATTCTTTTCTTACAGAAAGCAGAAAACCAGGCTGAAAGTAGAGAAGAGAAATCAACAGGCGACAGACATCCAGGGAAACTCAGGGGGGAGGAGAGAGATGAAGATGAGAACTTGCTGGAGGAGTTCGAGGATGAGATGGCCGACCTCTCTGTGCCGTCTGAGAAGATCGAAGAGATAAAAGAAGAAATGCAGAAGGAGTTTGGCAACATCATAGATGAGGTTTTAACCCCAAGATAATACTTTCAACACAGCAGACAATTATGACCCAAAGTATTTTTTTCCCAAATGCAACACCCTTCAAAGAAATGAGTTTTGCGATACGTATCTGATTGTTTTCAAAAATGTCTGCAGTCTGAACAGTCATGTTGCATTTATGCTTTTGAGGAGAGACACGCATCATAATTCTTCTTCCTTTGTGTTGTTATGTCGTCTCCCATTGCTGAATGACTTTAAATTGAAGTATTTATCACATTTTAAATTTAAAGCTACTTTATCAATCCCAAAGGGAAATTTTTTACCTATAAGAGATCCAGTTTCTAAATGAAATTATTTAAATAAATAAATGCTGCCGTAACTCGTATTAATTCACTCGTACACTTTACTTCACGCTTACCTTCTTCTTCTGCGCTTGCGAGTCATTTTAGTTTTGTTCGACGTTCACACACAAGTCCTATTGCAGTTGCATCATTCAGTAATAAAATAGGGACAAACATTGGACTTAAAAGTAAATCATAATTGAGCATCAAGACCTGCAGTGTGAATGTAGCCTCAGGCATCTAATTTGTGGTATTTAAGTGAAACTGTACGTCGTCATTGCGTTTGTGTTGCAGGCCCAGCAGGAGATGGAAACAGAGGGACTTAAAGGAGAGTTTGATCGCACTCAGGCAACACAGGCTCTGGAGACGACTTTGGATAAGTTACTGGATCATCTGGAGGAGAAGGATGTTGAAGACGCCCAGCAGCAGAAGGTCCAACGGACCAGTGACCCGAGCAGAGGCAGCCCCAGCCTGGCTCCTCAGCAGCCAGGTAACCGTCAACGGGCCTGAAGCCCTGGGCCGCCGTCATCCTGTGCATGTTTGTCATCATCACCACCATTCATGATCATCTGAAATGCTGTTATATTCTTCATCTCAGAAAACGGAGAATGTCATGCAAAAATAAGAAATGGTCTCAGATTGAACTCTTAGTCAGTTTGTGGTCTTTTGCTGCCATTAATTTAGATGTGGGTGACTTAGTTTTCATCAATAAACTTCAAAACTGAAGTGAGTGAAAACAAACCCATATACCTGAATTCGCCGCGCCACAGAAATGTTACTGAAAAGGTTCTGGCCTGTGACGCTGCTGATGGGTTTTGAGGTGAATTGTCTCTTCTGTCCCTTTTTTGTTGCCTCAGACCAAGCAGCTGACGACCACGTTAAGATCAAAATTACTAAGTATAAGACGGGCAGCAGCCCTGATGGTGAGGTCAAAGTTCAGGAGATGGGCGAAGGAGATCCCCAGTGGCAGCACATAAAGGACGTGGTTAAAGAGCAGCTAGAGAAGGCAGGACTAAAGGCTGAAGGTACGAAGGGGCAGTGCGGCTTTACACACAGCCTTTTTATCTTTTCCATCGCCTGTCTTCAGCTTTATTGTTTTCTGTCTCCTTCTATCTTTACATCTTTTATAAAAGTTTTCCAGGAGAGTATTGCCATGAAAGCGGCGACAAATCCTCTCTATGCTTCTTCAAAAGGGAATAGATTGTAGCAGTATGCCAAAGCTTATTAAAAGCTAATTGGAGTTCAGGGGTTTGTCATTTCTGTACCTCCTTTCATCCACTCTTCTGTTCACTCCATTCATTCTTATCAATCTGTCATTCAGCTGTGTTGCTCTTGAACAATCTGGGTGATCGTGTTTTATCCCTTGTGTCCTTGTTAAAGGTAAAATTGAGGTGAAGATTTTGACGCGAAAGAATGCAGAGGATACGGGCGATCAGTGGCTGACTGAAGAAGACACCAAGTCCTTCAGGGAGCTGCTTATAAACCTCTTGGTAATTTACCCATAAGTCAATGTGACCTAAATGCAAACACTTTGTTTGAAACCAGCTGTGGAGTTCACAGCCAGAGTCAATAAATTAGATTATTATTGAAAAACTCCATTTAGTTTCACAGTTTCCATTTAGTTTCATCAGTGCATTTCCCAGGAGGAAATGCACTGATGATGGAGCATATAATTTAACTTGATCATAAATATCATTTATGATATTTATCTTATTATTAAATGATAAGATTAATATCATTTATGCAAATAAAAATCACTTGATCAGCTTTATCTATGCTGATCTTAATTACAACATTCTGCTATTGTGTTTCGCTCAGGAAAATCTAACATTACACACCCTCAGAACTGAGGTTTTCTCTCGGCTTAATTTTAATATTTCCTTAAGTGAAGACTGAAATATAAAGTGAGGCCATATTTACCATGAAATTTTAAACCTACAAGGCCCAGATTAGACTCTAATTAAGTGATCTTGACTCCAGTTTTCATATTAGCTTTAATCTAAGTTGAAACAAATGTCTATTTAATGCCCCTTTGGATGGAGAAAGTCTTTCAATTTTATTTTTAGGATCAATAAATGGTTAACCGTTATGAGCTGAAATTTCCTGTTGGACTTTTGCAACATAACATGTGACTGTATAAAAGCTTGTATCTGTTTTAGCGACTATCTAAAATTTGAGTTTGAAACATTAGCAGCTTGTGCAAAAAAAAGTTAAAGTGTCTCATAATTTAGTCATGAAAGTTAAGTATGACACCACAGTTGGCCTTTTCAGATCGCGTTAGCTCCTGTTCTCTGTTGTTGCAGTTTCTGCTGCTTTGATGGGAGTCCGAATTGAATTATAAAACTTTCTGAAACTGGCTATATTGAAATCTAAAACATAAAAATGTAAAAGATAAAAGGCATCTGGAATGAAATAACCATTGTCTGTTTTGGTGAAGTGAAAATAGCAGCTTTAATAGAGTTTAAGCGCTCTACTTTTCTAACTGAATAACCTAAGGAAAAGCATGGCACAATAATAATCCATTAATAAATAAATAAAAAACAGAGCAAAGGAGGTAATTTATCAGTGATGATTCTTGGGTTGGTGCTTCCATCCAACCAATTCATAGTTTACAGTTCCACTCTCAGGTTTCATGTGTGTCCAAATTCATAAAGGTAGAACTAAGTAACATCCCTCATTCAGGTTGCAAATTATAAAGCGTCTCTGGGATTATAATTATAAAAGGATTGATTTTTAGCAATCCTTTTATTTCATTTATTTACTTATTTTATATTGTAGGGAATAAGCGACTGTAAGTAGATCCTAATGCCTCTGACTGAGAGCAACTGAAGGCTTCTGTTTTTTGAAGTAGTTGGTGGATGCTTTCCAAAGCTTGGAAAGGTTTTTTTATTCAACAAGCTGACTGATTCAGGTTGACCCAGTTTGCACACAAAGACGATTCTGCTTCGGCTTCAAGGTTCTTGTCTGGGCGCGCTGTGCAGAGTTCCTCCGCCTTTTCTCAGTCTGTTATTGCTGACATCACAGTGAGATTTAAAACTTGTAAAAACGGAAATCTTCTCTTATACTGTTACGGCACTTTTCAGGCATTACTTGACCTCGCATTCAGTTAATCAGATATCTATTTTAGTTTAACAGGGCAGCCACTAACAACTTTTTCTTTTCTTTTTAAAGGTAGAAATAGAGGTTGGTGTTCTCTTGTGTAACATTCACCACAACATTTTTGTCAAAAAATTCACAACAACATGAAGGAAGTAAATTAAGAAATAAAGCACAACTAATAGAGATGATCTTTTGTGTTGCATTGGCTGCAACATTTGTGTTGAAGTCTGCTTGGATGTGTAATCAGACCAGGAGCGATGGGAGTTGTGCAGCTGTGCTGCAGTGACGACTTCTGTCATAATCATAAAGTTCAGCCAATGTTTACATCCAGATTTAATGCTTCTGGCTTTTTCTTCTGCAGAATTATGATGCATTTCTCACATCGTTGACATAAAAGTAAAATGTGACATGGCTGTTCAGGCGTTTGAAAACAAATGGATAATTATCCGATGCAGATATGGGAGTGGCACAAATCCTAAGTTTTTTTGGGGGAAAGATCACAATTGGGCCATTGAGACAGCCATGTAAAAGTCACATATGTCAAAAAAAGGTTCGGTTTGCATTTGCCGGTATTTGCTGTTGACTCTGGAGTCTGCATCGCACCACTCCTCTGTGTTGAACCAATAAACCCGTAGAGATTTAGAAGCGCTTTTAATCAAATTTTAACGTTGCAAGTAAAATAACACTGGATCTGTCTGATTTTTTTTTTTTACTCCACAGACTGGAGGCACAGAGGAGGTGTATAAAGAGCAAAAGAGACAGCAGGAGCTTGAAAACAACTACAGGTTTGTATGGGGAGAAAGTCAAGAGGAAACCCAGTCATCGAGCCCGTCGGACTCGGACGATGTGGACATTTGAGCTCACGGTGTACATTCACTGCCCCCTGCTGCGATGAACTCCTGTGGAGACCAGAGGGTGGAAGACTATAAATTGTTACCACATTCGTTTGAAAAGCCTGATCAATTATTGCTGTTGAATCTGATAAGTGGTATGTAATTCTGCTGTTTGCACATTCAGAAAATAATTTATTGTGAACTGAAAAGGCAATAATGTTGGTGTCTGCAATAGACAACATTCAGATGCTGCACAAAGTTTTTGTGAGCTGCACTTGTGCAGTTGAATGAAGTTTTGCATTTTCCCTTTTTTGATGGGATTCAGTTTATAGAAGGCCGACGGAACCTGACGACATGAGGCGAATATGTTTCTAGAAACATTTTCTATCTTTACTGAACATTTACATCGACTTCTGAAGCTGCAATCAGTTCTGCGCTGTCTTCAATGCTGCCATTCACTTCACAGTTCTTACTTGCTAAGTTATCAGACGTGTGAAATTCTGTACCTTGGACTGCATATTTGTCATACTGAGAAGTATACGGCAACAACAAGAAGCAACGTCAAAACCTGACAAATTTAACAACAAAAATCACAATTATTCACAGCTGTATCTTTTATTTGTTTTATTGAGTTTTATGTGACATATCAACAGAGTGCAAAATCCAAAGTGAAAGGAAATGCACACTGTATTCAGAGGTGTTTTAGTAATTAAACTATAAAAAATGTGGCTTGCATTTGTATTTAGTTTCCTGAGTTAATACAATATTGATCCAGAGTTTGCTTTAATTTACGATTCAAGTCACTCAGCTTGAAACATGAAAAGTAGCTTGAAATCAGAGGGAATGGAGTGACTCTGTTAGTCTTATTTAAAGCCTGCACTTTGGCCTGTTGTTAATCTTCAATAAGTTTGAGGTAGATCATTTTATGGTGGCTCTGGATGAAGGTTTAGGGTTGTTGCTTTACTGCCCCAGCCCTATTGCTTATGCATCCTCCATAAGCAATGAGGATGCATTTTTTTATTTTAGGATTTTCCTGTTAGTATATTTAGCTCCACCACACTTCACATTAACTCTGCTCTGTCCCTGCAGAGCAAAAACATTTCCACAGAATGACTTTCACATCACATTAATGTTGTGCTCGTTGTGACATGGGTGTCAGTTTTCCATCATATATTGTATAAAAAGTTAAGTTGCAGTCTCAACTCGGCAGACCACCTTCTCTCAGATGTTCACTGGGTTTCTATCATGGCCTTTGGTGTACTTTAAACAGAGCTTCATGTCTAATGCTTTTCTTTCTTGCCGTTACTACAAAGGGAAGTCTTGTGGAAATGATGACTTGTGGTTGTCCTGTCGATACATCCTCCCACCTGAGCGGTGGATGACTGCAGCACCTCCAGTATTACCAGATTAATGCTGTGTTTGCCGGGCCCGTCTTTGCTGTAGTCGTGCAGCACCTCTTCCGTTTTTGGACGACTTGAATGGTGCTCTGCAATGGGTATTTTGCAAGTTATCTCTGCTTTAAATTTCTCCACAACTTTATCTCTGACGTGTTGTCTGTCCTCTTTTTCTCTTCATGATGTTTGTTCACCAACAAACTTCAGAAGCCTTAAGACAACAGCTGTATTTGTAGTGAGATTAAATTACACTCAAAACTGTTTACCAATTAGCTGCTTGTGTTTTTATTTAGGGACTTTAAAATAAAAGAGGTAAAGCAGTTTTCAGATTTGTATTTGTCATATATAATTTGAAATCCATTCACATTTCTCAAAAGTTTACAACTTGATGACCAATTGTGTTGATTGGTCACTTAAAATCCCAATAAAACATATTCACATTTGATGAAACATGAAGCCGTTTAACAGATATGAATACTTTTGAGCAGCTCTGTATATGTGCACAAACTCTTGCCCCAAATATGACTGATTCTTCTGCCAAATACAAATCAAAGGAACTCTAAATGGTTCAATGAACCATTGTCGTGCAACAAGGTTTTCAAAACACGTGTGTTTCTATTTGTTTGTGACAGATAGTTAATTTATATTAATTTAGCAAAAAAAACATGCCACCATTTTCTGTAAGGTTCATCTGTGAAATGAATGGATTCAGATGTGGCTTTAAAGGGCTGAACTTGTATAGTTTGTGAATAATTCTGCTTCTTGGAGCTCTGTACATAATTGTTGCCAGTTATCCATTAAATTGTTTCTGTTGTGTTTTAACACAAATTAAGTGGAGAATAAACTCCTTGAGTAAATGTGTTTAACAATACAGACTGTGTGCTTTTGTCACATAACTCCAAATTATATAATGGTGGAATGGTGTTTTATGTAAACCGGTATTATGTGCATGGTAAGTGCATTCAGGCAATACGGGTGTGCTTCATTGCATAGTCACTGAATAATTGAGGAACCTCGCTTTGTTAGAATTAATGAGTTTGCTGACTGTCAAGGTAGTCTATTTATAAAGCAAACAAAAAAAGGTCATCTGGCCAAATTGCTTTAGTTGTTTGACACTTCATCTTTTATACGCTCTACCTTCCAATGGATTCAAAACTGCTACATGTGCTGTGGTCTTTCACAGTGCAAATCACCGGATGAGATCTAAAATTAGACCAGAAGTTGATATTGGCAAGAAAAGGCCTGGAAGTAAAATATATCTCCTTAAAATAAAACTTTATAACCGTTCATTCTCAACAAGTCATGTTTACAAGGGTTAAAGTCCGATCCTGCCCTCTGACTAATATGACCGGAAGTAGCAGTTTTTACTGGACGGAAGAGAGCAGTTAGTCACACAAGTTAGACCTTCACCCTCCATCGACGTGCAGCTCGTTTAAACTACTTGTCTTCGGGTTTTTTTTTTTTTTTTTATTTCAGTGAAAGTGAAACATCAGCCTCCCTCCTTCGTCAGCGGGGTTTCCTTCCGCTGCGCAGCCGCGACACGACTGCTAAATAACTTAACAGCGAAGTTGACGCTAGCACCGTCGGTTGGATAACTGACTAGCCAGTTAGCTTTCGCCAACGGTTCCAACACCGAGCTGGAGTCAATGGTTAACCGGACAGAAGTGCCATTGTTTGTTTTTCTCTTCACTTGGGAGTTTACTCGGTTAACGGTTCTGGCGTTTGGTCGCTCGTTGGTCGCTGGGTGGGAACTTAGCTTGGTTTTGTGTTATGGCTAACTGTTATCGTTCGTAGTGGAAAACGTCGCGTCTCCCCTCGACTTTCGCTCCCCCTCCCCGAGCCGAAGCGCTATGATCGCTGAGAGGAAATAGTCCGCTGGATATTTCAGGTGCGATGTTTTATCTCCCGCAGTTGCTGCTGGTGAGTTAACCACACCTCAAGCGCAGGGAGGTACACATGTACAGCCACAGATGCATCAAAAACTCCCCGACAATAGCATTGCATTCACTCCAGTTCTCCCGTCCTTTAGGTTGAGCTGCTGCCACAGTGATTAACTGCAGGTCACCTGGTCCAGCATGAAGGCCCTGGGCTCCAGATTCTCCTTTTATGCGGGTTTTGTGGTGGGGACCTTCACATTATACGTGTTCCTGCGGCAGGTTTGGTTTGAGAGGTCAGAGCAGGCCGAAGGCTATGGGAAACTTGGTGTCCAGCTGCAACAGTTGGACGAAGACCAGGGGATATGGAAGAAAGAGAGGTCCGCTCTGTTCAACTTGGATCACCCTCACCATACAGGTATGTTTGATTTCCAGGAGCAATAAAGGAGAAACTTATTTTACAGAAGTAAGATTTCAGATGAATTGAGCCTTAATGAGAGGGATTAACTTGAACACATTTTAATGATTGACTAGGCAAAATAAAAGGATGTTCAAGTAATTTTATTAGTGAGCAGTTATTTCTTCAGTTTCTTGGGTATTTGTGTAAGGATCACCTTTTAACATGCTGTGAAAGCTTTACATAACCCTTTAAGACACTGGGTTAAAGGGCTCATATGAAGGGCTCCATTAGTCGCTGAGTTTAGCATTAATCTACTTCCTGCTTATTCTGAGTCGGGAAAATGAAAAACACTGGCAGCATTAATGCGTGACTGTGGAATGTGCTTTCACTGGACGAAGCTAAATGCATACAAGAGCTTGTTTTATTTCCTAAGAGCATTTTTTAAGTAGGTGTGTAGGTTCTTACCGTATAGCCTTGGATGAAAAAGAGGTTACACACAAATAGAAATAAACTGGATAACACAATCTGATTGCTTTAAGTGACAGTGAAAAATCTAAAATTACTCCTGCTTTTAAAATATGATTAAACGTTGATGATGAAAATTATTATATGTAGATAATTTGATTTTAAAACAGCTATATTTCATAGTTTTTAGGTGCTGACTGTAGGAGAAATCACCCTTTTCTACCACTCTGCTTTATGTAGACCTGAGGAACAAGTCTAGCAAGATTTTAGTGTTTCTTTTGTAAACACTAGATTTTTATGTTAATTGACCCATGCTTATCTCAATTTGCCTAAAATTTCATCACAAACTCTTACAGCAAAATACCAGGATGTTAATTCACATGTGACTACTGAAACTTCAGTGCATTATATCTAAGTCTGAAATGTGACACTAAAAATAACTTTGCTCTTTGTGAAATTACAGCAGTGTGTGTGATTGAGATGCCACTTTGTTGCATACTTTAGACTGCAGATTGGTTTGCAACTAATGTGCCTTGAATTTTTGCCAAGTCAGGTGTGGTTAGAAACATTCATAACTGGTACAGATTTATGGTTTCTCTTAAAACTTGTAGGATTTCTATAGAAATCTCTTATTACTTTAGCTAAAAATTTTGGGTTTTTGTAGGAGTGAAACAAATGCTACAGTTTATCTGTTGCTCGAAGTGACAACAAGACCTGCCGGCTTTCAGTTCAACCCTGTTGATGCTTCAAAGCGATTTTAATAATGTAGAGACACTGTCTCAGCTAACAGCTAACGGGTCTTTCGGTAATGCATTAAAATTAATTACATTACATCAGATTAAAAAAAGAGAGGAGCGTTGTTTGTACAGTAGCATGCCTAAAATGTCGCAGTTTTGCCATGGTGCATGATGTACATCAAGCAGTTTTCTTTTTCGACCAAATATATTATTTTGATGTATTTGAGCAGAAAGAGCAGGTTTATTAGGAGGACAGCATTCCATTTAGATGAGTCTCGGGTTTTCCACCTGTACAAAACAATGCAAATACGCAGAAGTAAGATTGATAACACACCTACTCATCGAAATCAAAATGACTGCCATAAAATGAGCTTGGCTGCCAGAATTTTCTTTTTTCAAATCTTTATGGAAGGTCTGAACCTTCCATAAAGAAGGTTCACACCTAAATGACCTTCGAACATGTCATTTATTTGGTAAATGACATGTTGTCATTTACCAAATAAGCTGTATGAATAGCTGTGTGAAGCAATTGTGGTAAAGGCTTTATTTAATTTTATTTAATGAAGGATTTGAGTGGTGAGAACATAAGGAAC
Source organism: Poeciliopsis turneri (assembly GCA_922788865.1). Lineage (NCBI taxonomy): Eukaryota > Metazoa > Chordata > Actinopteri > Cyprinodontiformes > Poeciliidae > Poeciliopsis > Poeciliopsis turneri. Next base: position 1,296,233 of record CAKLNU010000148.1, on the reverse strand, counting down.
ACACCTGATCCCAATAACACAGTAGACCACAGCAAACATTTTGTGAAAATGTGTGCTGCTGATGCTTTGATTTTTATAGACCACCTCAGGTTTCACATCTTCCCACAACTTCTCCATAGGACTGAGATATGGACTCTATTATGGCCACACCAAGACATTGACTTTGTTGTCCTTAAGACACTTTGTAACCACTAAGGCTGAATATTTAGCGTTATTGTCCATTTGAAAGCCCAGTGTCTGCCCTGGCTTATAGCTTTAGATGTTGCTTCAGTATTTCTACATAGGTTGCTGGCCACAACCAAATATGAACTAGTCAACTTGGGGGTGTTTTGAGTTATTTACATATTCTAAAAGTTACTTTAAGCTTTCCAATGATGTCAGAAGCATGGGAATAAAAAACAAATTATGAAGAATTGACAATTTGAATGTCGGCAGATCCCAATGCATTTTGTTTTAGACAACGGCTTTCAAAGTTTCTCGACAAACCAGATTAGCAACTGTTAATTTTCATTATGTACATTACTCTTACGCCCAGCAAATACTGTCAACATGCAGGCATTGCCTAAGATCTTTAGACTAAAGGTCTGATTATCCAGTTTTTGTCTTTGGCTTGGTCTTTCTCTTTGGTTTTTAGTTCTGTCTGGTTTTACAACAAAGCTGTAACCTTGTGAACATTTGTCACGGAGTCGTCTGTGAGCTGTGGGTTGAGAAACAGAGGCTACACCTTGATTTTGGTGACACTGAAAGCATTATTTTTATTGAAAAGTATAATTTTAATTGAGTTTGGCAAAAGGTTTGCCACACCATGATCCTCTTCTGTGCAGTGGTTTCTCAGTTGGCTTTGAACATTCAGAAAACCTCCCCAGTACGTCATCAGAAATGCTCACTGAACATTTGCATAGCAACATATACCTGTATTAATGACACTAAAGGCTAGCAAGGCAAAATAAAAAAATCCCTTTATTTCTACTGTACATAGACGTACATATGAGGCATTATTAGTAAAACTTTCATTAGAAAAATTTAAATGATAAAGAATGTAATTATTTTGGAATAAAACATTGACAATAAAAAAAATTTAAGGCAAATGTCAGATTTGGCAGTTTCAAATTAAAAAATACTTTGATTTTAAAGAAAAAATAAGTAAAATAAAACGATTTAAAATGATGACAGACAAAAATCATAAAGTTATTTATAAAGACTCAAACAAATTGCTGGGTCAATGCTCATGTTGCTGGGCATCAACCCAGCAACATAATGGCATGGTGGATCGAAATCCAGAACTCTGTTAATTTGTTCCCAAGTGGAAATACACTTCACACATAAAAGAACATTAATGTGTTTTGTCTCCCTGCCAGATGAGGATAGCCGCATGGCTGATGAATTGTACAACAAGGTGCGAATCCTTTGCTGGGTGATGACTGGTCCCAAAAACTTGGAGACAAAGGCCCGGCATGTCAAGTACACATGGAGCCGCCATTGCAACATAGTTGTTTTCATGAGCTCTGTGGATGACCCCGACTTCCCCACGGTGGGACTTGGCACTAAGGAGGGGCGCGATCAGCTGTACTGGAAAACGATCAGGGCCTTCCATTACGCCTATGAGCATCACGCCAATGAGGCAGACTGGTTCCTCAAGGCAGATGATGACACCTACGTGATAGTGGACAATCTGCGATGGATCCTCGCCAACCACACGGCGGACGAGCCGATTTACTTCGGCCGAAGATTCAAGCCCTACACCAAGCAGGGGTACATGAGCGGCGGCGCGGGATACGTACTGAGCAGAGAAGCCCTGCGGAGATTTGTAGAAGGTTTTAAAAACAAAGTGTGCACACACACTTCATCTGTAGAGGACCTGGCGATGGGGCAGTGTATGGAGAAGATTGGCGTGCTGGCAGGAGACTCCCGAGACACTGTGCAGAGGGAGACGTTCCACCCCTTCGTCCCCGAGCAACACCTCACTGCCAAGTTCCCTAAGAGCTTCTGGTACTGGAGCTATTGCTACTACCCCATCTCAGAGGCAAGTGCTCTTAAATCCCAGCGTTGATCTAAGGTGTTATAAAGCATGCTTATGGGATAAAGGGATGAAGTTAGGTAGTCAGACTTGGCAGTATCTACATTAGATTGTAGTTTTCACAATCCTGTCTTGAAGAACCACATACAGTTATAATCACAACCACAAAGCAAAAGCGCTGGGTGTTTTTCAGCTTATGTGCACTTTACTCATTTGTCTTTTTGCCGTGGCAACTTTTGAACCGTTTTTCTGTCAGAAATTGCCATGGCAATGTGTCTGCTTCTCCAGACCAAGGCAGTGTGTATAGGCATACACTGTAGGGAGAATACAGGCTGTGGAAAATTACTTCACACAGCCTCAATTGTATTGTAAGAGTGTTTGTACTCACGGCTTCATATTTTATCACGTTGCAATCTCAAACTTTCATGAGTTCATTGGAATTTTATGTGATGACAACACATAAGCTTAATGTTGTGAAGTAAAATAAAATCTTTCTTTATTTTATCACGAATAATTATAATTTGCATTCATCCACCCCTCCTGACTACTTAATAGAATTATCTTTTTGCTGTAAATTTCAATGGTTTCCCTCTTTGTAGTTCCAAACATATTTCTGCCAATTATTCTTTTAAAAACCAGCTCAAGTGTCTTCAGAAATAAAGATGCAACTAAACGATTCCCTAGTCACTGAATGGAGAGAAAATCAGGTATTTTGAGACTATTTTCTCTCCATAACTGCCGCTTCGTTTATTGTCCTGCTGATGGAAGGTGAACGTCTCTCCCAGTTGTCGGTGTTTTTCAGTTTGAATGTGTTTGCCTACTTTTGCTGTGTATTTAGCTCTATCAAACTTCACATCCACTGATCAGCATCTCTGTCTTTGTTTAAACAAAGACAGAGATGTCGTCCAACTGAATCACAATAGTCTGTGGCATGTAGACCCAAAAAGTCATTGTAGATCCACATCTTTGCTGTGTCCTCTATAGCCCTTTTTGCACTGCAGGGTTCGGCCTGGCCCAGCCCGACTCCGTTCGACCCGGTCCTATTGGTGCTATGGCCCTGGTCTTTTAGGATTGAGCTGGAAAAGTCACGTAAATAGAATTATTGCTAAAGCTACCCAGGTGATCTCCCCAGCAGAACAGTTTTCTTCTTGGGTCTCCCCTCCCATTTTTTCTGTATGCGCTCATAAAAGCTGAGGGAAACATTTACCTCAGCTTTACATTTAACGAAAAAAAAAAAATCTCATCTGAATGTTGTCATATTGACATGACGGCCATTGAGAAAGTCTATAGAGCTCCTCTGATCCAGAAACCTGATCTTTGTCCCGCCCCCGCAGCCAACGAATCAATCAAAAGCTAACTCCAAACTGGCCTGGTCTGGCCGGCCCGATTGGAACTATAACTCTTGGGGTTCCAGGGAGCGAGGTGGTACCGGGCTAGAAGTGGTAATGCTGAAACAATCGGCCGGCTTTGAAGCCAGGCCAGTCCAGGTCAACCCAGTTCCAGTGGTGCAGTGCAAAAGGGGCTTATGTGTCCTTTACATGTATTGTGAAACTTCTAATGGCTTCCTGTTTGTCGCTCTTTAATTTAATTTGACGAGAATTCTACTATTACTTGTCTGGTCTACTTTAGTTAATCCTTAATTTTGGGAGATTGGTGATTGGCTGGTTTTTACCTGTGAAGCTGATCTAATCCACCAATGTTTTCAACCTCGGCAAAGGTCTGAAAATCAATCAAAAGTGCTTTTCCTTTTTGTGAGAGACGTTTGACTGGCAAACCTCATTAGGTCATGTCTAGACATTTACAGTTAGTCACGCTATTGTTGCCAATTCAGCAACTCTCTTGATATATTAAGCAACATTTCAGACAAAAAACTGGTATGAGTCAAAATCGGCATTGATACTTTAGGCTTTTTAAAAGATCAGTAATTGGCAATCGACCAGAAAAATGCCATTGGTGCAGCCCTACTTTCCAGTCATGTACAACTTGGGTTGGTCTATCGTACATGACAAAAACATGAAAAGTTTGGAGGGTTCTGACTTGGTGGATAACTTGCAAACTTTCTCTTTTTGTTTTTTTTTGTCGTAGGGTCCAAACTGCTGTTCAGACGTGTCGGTGTCTTTTCATTATGTAGACGCCACCGGCATGTACATGTTGGAGTACTACGCCTATCACCTGCGTGCCTTTGGCTACAGATACCGCTATCAGCCACCGACTCCAAAGGCTTACAGAGCTGAACTTACAAATTCCTGGGATTTTCCTGAAAGACTAAAAGAGCGGGCTTCTGGGGTCAAGGAGTCCGGGGCTGGAGATGATTCAGCGCAGGAAGCAGGTCCTGCACCTGTGGCTGCTAAAGATCCTGCTGAAGCGCCAGTTTGATAATGACACGGATTTTAAGTAGGAGAAGATGGGTGTTTTTCGTGTTACCCATGCATTGTGATAATCTGGGGTTGTAGTTCTTCACAAGCAGGAAAATGGCTCCCCTTTGATCCTAAGCTACTTCCACATACAAGTGCATTCCCTGAGGATCCTGGAGCTCAGCGACCACTTTTAATGTCAGCTGTGACTGCAAGACTGTTCCACGGGCTGAGACTTTTACCCTTTTATTTTTTGAAGTGGTTTTACAACTGTGTTCTTGGACGCCTGTGTTTGTCTATATTAATTTTTGAGAGGGTGATCCTGATCCAACATTTTAAAAAAAAAAAGTTCATTTAATTTGTTTTTATGTTTTATGTTGGAGGTCTGCAGTCACAACAAGAAAACAGTCATTTGGTTGTCCTTCACAACCGCAGACGTTGTCTGACTTCATTCCTCACAGAGAACTATAAATGTGCAAGGGAGGACCTAGTTCTGCCAAGAATGCCCTGGTTTTATGTTCTGAGCCGTAAAACTTTCTCATCAGTTCAAAATTCCAGAGTCACGTTCGTGTTCGTTTTTTGGGTTTTTTTTGCATGAGCTACCTCTCAAACTGTTTTTCAGAGTCTTTTTCAGCTGGACACGAAGCATAACATTCCATGTGGGACTCCTTATTAACCTAGTCACATTTTGGTTGTTATGCTTCCAAAAGAAAATCTTGTCTGTCTGGAACAGGCAGGGCTGGTTTTAGCCATGTTATAGTGAAGTTTTACAACTGCTAAAGCTCTCCATGTTCCTACAGTTTAAAGTCCTCCTGAGGAGATGCCCAAGCTATTCTGGTCTGAAATATTTATTTATAATGTTTTTAATGTTCAAGCTTACCCAGATGCCCATGGCTGTCATAGAGTATTCATTTGCTTTTTTTAAAAAATTGATGTATAAAAGCTTCCTAATGAAGGTTCAGAAACTTTAAAAATTGCCTTTTTTGCCAACAATTTAAAAAGAGAAGAACACCAAATCCTTACATTACAGACCAAGAGCGTTTTTGGCAGTAACACACATAATAAAACATTTGCTGCACCCAAATCCCTTTTTTATTTAGTTTATTAAACGTAGCGGAAAATATGTCAAACTTTTTCAAAGAACTTATGACAAATCCTGTTTTTATATCTGAGAATAATTCTGTTCAACCGAGCCTAAAAGATTTGAAATATTTGTCTACTCCGTAGCGTTAAATAACATGGACTACTTTACTTGATTTTAAAGTAGGACAGCCCTGCTCTAAAGTGATGCTACGTCTCAATCAAATTCAAGTCAAAACTTTGAATAAAACCAATCTTTAAATTTTTTTTTTTTTTTTTTTATTGAGCCGTTCAAATATTTGCTTGAGCTTTAGGTCACATTCTGATGGCCGGACATCTTGCACCAGAATATTTGTGTCAAAAGTCATGGTTCCATCATTTAAAATGTCCTGGACAACTTTAGTTAAATATTTTAGTTTATTGATTCAATTATCTTCTCACGTTGAGACGGTCAGCTATTAAAACTTATTTGATGATCTGAAATATGTTAGGAAATACAAAACAGTAACAACTTTTTCACACCACTGTAAAGGGAACATAAACACAGATTTAGACTTGATAATTAATTATTTTACTTTGTTCCATCTAATTTAATCTACAATATTCCCAATCCTGTGTAAATGAGCCAGTATACATACATTAGATATGTTTACTAATATTTCAGATCTATATAATCCAACCAAAGATACTTGCACTGGAGAAAAGATTTCCCAATGTTAGTAGTTTTCTTAATTCATTTCATCCAACAGTTTCACTCCTACAGTCGTGTTTCCCGGCGCAGCTGGAAAAACTGGATGGCTGAGGAAGTAGTTGAATAATTTCTTGATCCCTTTGAAACAATGGGTGGTTTGCTGTAAGCAAACAGTTTGCAGAATATTTGCCTGCGCTTCCTGAAACTCCCACTGAACACACACACACACATGGACATTTGGCAAGTTCCTGCGTCCTTCTCCCCAAGCTGACGCTTAAAGAATGTGCCTTGCGAACTGAGAATGTATGAGCCATGAGCTGCACACGCGACTTTGCACTGTGACGTTAAAATGGGGAAAAAAGGAGGATGAAGGATCATTTTGTTCCAAGCCTTTCATTGTGTGTTTACTTCTATTTTTAGACACCATTTTGCTTCTTTATGCTTTAGTTTAACTGGAGAAAACCCTTTTTTTTTTTTCTTTTTTTTTAGATGACACAATGTGTAAAAGTTTCTACTTATTCTGATAAACTAAAAATTTTATGTTTGTGAAAAATGATTGCCAAGAAGTGGCTGAAAAACAAAACGTACTGCACTTTTGATTTTGATTTCAACCACTTTAAATTTGTTTTACATGGAAGCTTTTCAGACTCAGTGTTACAACTGATTATTTGTGAGTGAGCAGGGTAGTTCCCTTTTTATCTAATTTTTTTTTTTTTTAACAGGAGATGGTTGTAAAATTTCACATGTCCCAGTGTCAGTCGAACTGGGATTTTTTTTTACGTCAAAGCCTCTTTTAAAGAAGTTGCTTCGGCTCGTGTTTATGTGCTGCATTGAATTTTTTCTTAATGGGAAGAGTGAGACACCAGTTTCTTGACTGTCTTGTCAACATTAGGGTTTTTCTCACAGGCAAAAATGTACAGTGCTGAATCAACACTTGACATGTATTTATGTTAGTTGTTAAAATCGAAGTGTGCAGATTTGTGAGAGCACAGAAAAAGATTGTTTTTTTTGTTTTTTTTTGTGAAAGGTACTTTAATCACTATAAATAAATATTTTACTGTACTGTTTCGTCATACATTTTTGCAACAGATGTCACAGTTGTGAATTCTTTGGCTTAACCAGCGTGTTTATCCCTATGTGGCTCCTAACAACGGTTGACTTTGTTGAATAGGAGTGCTTTGATAAATTGTAGGTTTTATGGCAGCTGGTCACAGACGGATGTTTGCCATCTGCATCACGGAGAGCGTTGCGTTCTATGAAAAAGCAAATATGGTTCAATAGCCAAACGGTCTAATATCACATTTATTTGTCTTTCGGGCAGATTGAAAAATACTTCTCACCTTTGCTTTACGCAACTGGAGAATTTAAACCCCGTCTTCTGCAGAAATGTTTGCACTGATCCACAACCTGCTCCTGCTGCACACAAAGATTAAATCACCAGTTAACAAGTTAGGTTAAACATTATGTAGAGTTACTGACAAATGCGTAATACTCTGAACCTTTAACACTTTTTAGTCACATAAGGAATCCATTGGTTTTGGTTTTGTTCTGTGAATGCCTCAGAGTTCAAAGAGTGCAGCAGAAAACTCGGGGATAAAGTTGAGAAGTTTAAAGCAGGTTACAGCTGCACAACATTTCAAATCTCAATTGTCTTTGCTTGAATGCAGTGTCGGGTAGGTTACTGAGCGTCACACTCTGCATATTGTTTATGCGTAAAAGTCTCTTTTTGGGATTCTAGCTGCTAAAGCTGCAACACAAACTGCCCTGAATAAACGACTTTAGTCGTTGCAGAGACAATCACCTGTTTTTCGCTTTAGCAGGTCAGCAAGGATGTGATCGGCATCATCTGCGCAAGACAGAAAATGTAATTTATTTTTTAAACCCCCACTTAAATACTGCCTTACAAGAAAACGGAAATGTTTTGAGATTGAGTAATATCAGAAATGCTTACTCAATGCTGAAGCGGCATGTCTCTTTCCCAAAAGACCCACAAAGCCGTCGTAGTCAGTGGGATAAAATCTCTTGAGTAGTTTGTTTTCACTTTTCTGAAAGCAAAGAGGAAAAGTGCTGAGTGCGGTAAAACATTTTGAGGAAATAGCCTAGGAAGGAAATAGTCCATTTACCTCTCTGGGTGGTTGATATGTGTCTCCTGTACTCAAAAACGTCACAGGAAATATAAGAAAGACCATCACAACCAGGGAAGTGAGATTCACCTCCATTTCTCTGAAAATAAATCATAACATTTTCAATGGTAGCAAACCATCCATGGATTTATCATAAGTGCTTGAATTTTAAATCAAACTATATATTTAAAATATTTATATGTGCCAAACAAGAAAAAGAATATTATTAAATTTACATTTTTAAAATTGTTTAAAATTTAAATAAAAAATATAAAGCAATTGTCCAGTTCTAAAATGCAAAAAAAAAGGGGGAAAAAAAATCTTCATTGTTTGATTATGTTAATAGCTACAACCTGATGATATAAGTTTGTGTTTGAGCTCAGTTAGTTCAAAAATACATCTCAGCAAATAATGACCAATCATCTAATTCTTGATTGAAAATCTAACTCTGCTTATAGGAATCTATTGCATTTAAAGTAGTTATTTAAGGTTAATTAACAGGCCAGTATGGGGGAACTTTTCTGCCATAATCCAAGAGCACACATGTCCAGTTTGAAAGCAGGATTTTACGTCTTTCCTCTCAAAACTTGTAATGATTGCGCTTTTGGCACAGTCGCCTAGCAACCTCTCAGCCAATAGAATGAAAGTGTTCTTGCGGCGTTTGTATCCTTCCAGCGGGTGGGTGTGCCTGTGTGGCTACTATCGATTGTAGTGACCTGCGCCACCCACTGGATGTAGGGAGAAACAACGACGTCAGATTTCAGCACTGCCGGATATTTCTGTTCAGTTCGACGGGCTATTAGCGCTATCACTAATATTAGCGGGTAGGAAAACCCCCTCCCCCATTTATTGCTGGCATTGTAGCCAACAAGCTAACGTTACCGCAGCAGAAAGTCTGAATGTTAGCATAATATTGTCAGTATTCTAGATTATTTTCAGAATTGATAGCAGAAACGCTAAAGTTAGAATTTTATCCAATGAGGACAAAGATATTATCTGTTATTAGGGTTGCTCAAAAATATTAACGCATTTATATATGCATCTGCCTATTGTGTTAACTATCTTTACTTAGATTATGTTTGTTCTCCATGGAAATAATGCTAATGCTAACCCATTTCCTATATTTACTTACGTAAGTAACAAAATGGAAAACATAAAAGCTGTTGAATTAATATTTTATGGATGAGGACATCAATTGTTTGTCTGAAAGCAAAAACAAGTAAAGTGGCTACTTGGATATTTAATTTCAAAGCAATAAGCAATCTGACTTTGTAACAATTCATATGGTTGAACTGGGCATGTAATTAATTGATTGATTTATATCTTAGTTTTTCCACATAAATTATTGTTAAAGATTTTCTCTAATATCTGAAACATGACAAAACCCTATAGTTGAATCTTCAAAAATAAACTAATTAAAAAATCTATTTTAAATGATAAAACGCATCTTTAGAGTATGATCAATTATTCAGCTTTCAATCATTCATTATTTGTTATCTTTGCTGTGAATGGCTACCACAAGAATGACAAGAGCTACAGAGCACACAGCATAAGCTTTTTATTTCAGACTTTAACAAGATCACAATTAAAATACCAAACTATTCTAATATGTACAATAACTTGTTATATTAGTATAAAAATATCAGACGAGTTGTGTGATTCATTGCAGCAATAAACCAAAAGAACTACAGGTTTTTTTCGCTCTCCATTTTATGACATTTAGAAAATGTGTTGATATTGTTCTAAAATAGAACAAAAGAATATAATGTTTACCTTGTTGGAGTTCTCCAGCATAAACCGATCAGCTTTGCTTCTCTTGAGTTCAAGCTAAGCGACTCTTTGGGCTCAGGATCTCAGTTAATATAGTTCTTCTGAGATCATAAGTAATCCGATTAACACTCCACCCCCTCCCAAAGAAATGTAGCGCATCTCTGCCATCAGACATGTTTAATTAAATAACTTGCTTTGTGCGACATTTTGATGGAGTGTTATTATCTTTCAAGATGTGTGCCAGTCATTAGTACTTATTTGAATTATATGAAGTGCGTTGAAATTATACACTGATTATTATCGATCATCTCTGTGAACCCATTACTGGCGACCTCATGAGGATGTTTATTAAGTTAATATGAAAACAGGGAACCACCCAAACAAAGCTGCCACTGTACCAACATCAGCAGGTCAGGCAAAGATCACAAAATTGATAAATAACTTGTTTCTCAAGTTATTTGTTTGATAAATATTCAACTTCCTCGTTGTTTCACATTTTCATGAGAGATAATTTTAGTTTTTTTGTGATTTGCTTAACCAACAACTTGAGGTTTACAGTAATTCATTGCTTAAAAGAGGCCGTAAATTCACCAAATGTTATTTCAACGTCTTATTTAGTGGTTTTAAGCTACATGTTCACACTTGCCTTTTAAAATATTTCTGGTCTAACAACCCAGAACATGAAATGTTTTTGTCTAAACTTACCCAGTACATAACTGAAATATTTAAAAATGTAGTGTTGTCTTATTATGAGAGAGAAATAGAAATATATATGGTTTTCATATATATTTTATTTCCCACCTCCATCTGAGGAAAGCACTTTGAATGTTTGCTCTGATACGTCAACCTGCTTTTTGTATTTTCAAACCAATTCTGACACAGATTTCAAAGTCCAACTTTGCCTGAATTTCAGTAATCTCACCAAATAGTGTCAAGCTGAATTTAAGTTTGTATTTGTCCACACGAACAAACCAAATAGCTTTAAGAGAAAGTTTCAGGGTTATTCAAGTTAAAGACTCGGTTATTTGAGTCAAAATGAGGGTTTCAAGTTGTATCAACTTTTAAGCATGGTGATGGCAGTGTCATGCTGACTAGAATCCCCTCAGAGTTCTTCAACGTTTTCTCAAGTCAGTGGTTGACAGTTGAAATTATGACACAAATGGATGTTTCATCAGATCAATGATCCAAAAAGCAGAAGTTAAAACAGAAAGACATGATGCTTGTGGATTTACTCTGACCTCAGCTCCATCTGAAATTCAAAGGTTATGCTTGACAAAAAAAACAAAAAAAAAACAAACATCCAACCTAAATGCCTTCTATCAAATAATGGTTCAGTTTCATACCAGAATCACCCCAGAACCCTGATAATGTCTGCAAAAGATTTATTCAATGTACAACTTGTGAAGGAACATTTATCCAAATCACAGTGATGCTGTATGTATATACCTTTCCCAATGTTTATTATTATTATTATTCATTTATGGATCAGAGAAAAGCCACAGTGCTGTATGACATTATGTAGAACAGCTATTTAAACTACAGTCAGGATTTTTTCCTTTATTACAACTGTAAAGTATATTAAGTGATTAAATAATAGGGGGTGTTGGTTACAGGAAATGGAGCTTGTAATGTGGTTGACTGCAGCTGACCGTACGCCCTGCAGGCGGATGGTTGCTCTTCGGTCTACGCTCTCATTGACTGGTGCGTAAGAGTCCAAATAACTCCCACGCTCTCTGTCCTAATGAAAGGACATGCGGATGCACTTTGACTGGCTTTCTGTGAACGAAAATTGAAAACTTTGATTAATCCTCCCTACCAGTGGTTTATCAGTTTTGAATCATTCTGAATCACAAACAAGCATAAATTGCTGCATAAATTCGTCAGGAATCAATTTGGTTTGTCTTCCTAATGTAATGGGCTTTTACATTTTGTCTAAAAGAGTATTTTAATCTTTAGAGAAAGTAAAATGAAAATACAGGACAGATAAAAACAACACAAATAGCTGCTTAATGTTACTCTTCTAACATTAAGCAGTGTTGTTCTTGTTACTTTTAAAGAAGCGTGCAACAAAGAGGCTTTTAAGATTATTAACAGTTCTCCCGTCAGTTTTCTGAGGAACACTAGTTAACTTAATGTAGTAGATCCATTTAAAGAACAAGTCAAATCTGGTTCGTTTGTGCTCAGGTGCTTTTGACGTGCAATGGGCTCACAGTCTCATTGCCTCTGGCTATTTGGATGGGCTTCAAGTTCCAACCCTCTGGAAAGGAGAGCTGTGTGAACAGCAATCACATTTCATCTCGTTTCTGATTGGACTACTGAGGCAGTTTCTCCTCTATTAACAGGTGTCAACTCACAGCTCCCTACAGAAATAATTGCATAAGCAGCCCCTCTGATTAACTTATATTCTTCATATATTACACTAGGAGGTGCTTGATTTTTCCACATTAACAGCTGAAACCCATGAGGCTGCTTTCCTTTTCAAAGCCTTGCTGAATTTAAATATTTTTTTCCCCTTTGTTTCTGCTTTTAAATAAAAAAGGGTTTGCTCTTCTGTGTGTTATTCCAAAGTGATCACGAAATGAAGTGCATGAAACTCATTATTTGGATAAATCTGCTTGCTAATTGAAGTGGAATGCAGCTATTTCCTTAAGGGTTTGAAGAAAGTCTCCAATGGTCAATGCAATCATGTATTTACCTGTAATTTTGTTTAGGTTTTCCTCAGGGAGACAAGTAAAGTCTTTTTAGTGAGTAATTACCATTTAAGCAGAGCTCAAACCAATAATTAGACATTATAAAAACATAAAGGTTTTGAAGAAGTACTCTCTCTTTTAAATGTGTTTTCATGCCTTGCTCCCATTTGTGACATCATCTATTTTCATAGTGATAACTGGCTCTTGATTAGAAACAGATCAATCACTGCTGTCACAGGCGGGACAAATCAGACCAGGATTCCACAGAAATCGAGATGAGACTCAAGTCTCAAGTCTATTTTGGACACACATCGCCCCCTCGTGTTGATGATCGAAATGGCTGCTAAACCAGAAACAAATAAATACTGTAAATAACAAAATGACAACAAAGAAAAGAAAAAGGGTAAATAGGCAAAGATACTTAAGATAAATAGAGACCTAAATGCACAGGAACAGCTCTGATTCATGTGAAATCAAACTTGAACCCAGAAGCTGCATCTGTTTTTTTTTTTTTTTTTCGAAACTAGAGGGATTTTGCAATTTATGAAACAGCAAGAAACATTACATATTAGCAACAAAATCATCAAAGAAATAAATACCAAATATATTGATCAATGTTAAAATGATTATGAATCAAAGGCTAAAAAGGTTTTAGTCTTGCTGCATTCTAAACATTGGGCCTGTGGGGCCAGATCGACCTGAAGCTTATGTTCCAATTAAGCTCAGTCTCATCTGACCAGAGCACTCTGTTCCAGCTAAAATCCCAGCAGAGCAAACATAGCATGTTTGCTTTTGTGATGAAAGGACAGCAAACTCTTTTTGAAACGTACAGACTGGGGATTTGGTGACCCTAAATTATGCTCTTTCATTGAACATGTAAGACGTTTTTCCATCTTGCCTGCTTTGCCTGCTGGTGAAATTAATATTAATCCTCATCCAGGCCTCATTATTAAGCCAAAAAGAAACAGAAATGCATGGATTACTTGTCAAGACTGCCTAGAAACTAGTCAAAAGAGTATAAATTACAGAAACTGTTTTGCTAGATTAAGTTTATATGAATTGTTTGAGGTTGTGGTACCAGTGGTTTTGTAAAATTGCTTACCAGATCATAAAATATAATAAAATTGATTAATGACTAAGTAGATTTTTCTAAAATTTCTAAAGGGCTCAATATTTATACAAAGAATGGCAATAGATGCTACCACTGCAGACCCCAAACGATTAAATCGACTGAAGGCAGAAAATAGATCCAAATAAATGGCACTGTGTGAAGAAATCCTGGTTTTACTTTCAAAACAAGCTCACTTTCTTTACTCCTCTTGTTGGCAGTGAAAGAGAGAAATTCGCTCACGGTGTGAGGAGTGGGGCGGGGGGCATTTTCTTTCAACTATGTGGGTCAAAAACAAAACCGAGCGGTTGTGTGAGAGTGAGCAGAAGGACTGTGGGGGATGAGCGGATAACGGGACACACAAACAAAACTGCTTTAGACTACATGGACTTTCCCCATGTGAATCAATATTCAGGCCCTGCAGCCCCTGTTGAGCAATGAGGCCAAATGGAAAAGGCAGCTGAAAGACGGACGGTAGAGAGGGAGGGATCTGAGACGCCGTGTTAGAGAAGCATTCTCATTGGAGGCAGAGAAAAGGCTGCGGAGAGAACGAGAAGAAACATCCTCCCACGTCCTGAAGCCAGCTGACACTCTGCAGTCTGCAAGACGTGGAAATTGTTAAGGTAGGTGGGATAAAATGATCTAAGATTAAGCAAAAACTTAACTTCATAGCTGTCAGGAACAGGATGAATGATGTAAGTTGTGAGCGAGATTAAATAAGAACCACACATTTAATGTTTTCGTTTATTGCCATTATTGCCCTGTTGCTGTTTTTGCATTTAAATTTTCTGTATTTTTGTTTTTACTGATCTGATTTACTGTGCACCATTAAAAAAAATCATCTTTGTTCATGATATTCTTACTGTCTGAACAGAAGGAAGTTTTAAGATGAATATTTGCTGTGGCCACGAATACAAGCAGGAGGCAGGCAGATGACGGAATTATAAGTTAAAGATAATGATTAAAAAACCTAGCAAAATAAATAAAAAAATAAGATAAACTCAGTTCACAAAGTCGCAAAGAGATCAGAAAACAGAAATTGTGACAGAGAACTACTGAATTAAATATTTCATCACATTGTGGTGAAGTATTTAAGCGCCAGTGGCCTGGCACACCAGTGTGCAGTATGCAAAACAAAATCAAACTTTTGCCACAACAGTATTTACAAATGTGTTAATGGAGCGAGTTGGGTCTTGTTGCACATCAAAATGAATAAACATAAAAACATAAATTATCCTTTATTTTACTTTGGTGAACACAGCATCCTTCTTGCTGTATGCAGGACTGCATGTACTTCACAGAGGTCTGACTGCAAGTGATCTAAAGTTATAATGCAAACATCAACACAAAAAAAGGTGGCTAGCGTGAACTGAGTTCGCCTAATTGGAATGAATAAACACACAGAACAATTACATCAGGGAGAAACTGGAGCAAAAATACAAACCATAACAAAACACAAAGGTATATCCACCATTTGTACAGAACCAGCAGGGGTCCACTGAGTCCTGCCAGGTATAGCCACTATACTGCAAGAGTCTACAAGATAAACCTGATTAAGAATTATTTAAGATGATTATTTAGGGAATTATAACTTGTTTCTTTAACAACAATCTCTGCAACTTTATTCACTGACAGCTTGCTCTGTATTTTGATTATGTATTGTCTTGCTTTTATATTAGTAGCTTTGAGGATCATCCCTGTGAAGAGAGGGAGGATGTTCTCCAAGGTGAAGTGGCTGATTCTGATCCAGCTCCTGCTGACCGAACAGAGCCTGTGCAGAGTCCCGCTTCCTCCACCCAAAACGGACAACCTGCTTCGAACAACTCCAGCCAGTGAAGATGCCGAGCAGAAACAGGACATGCGGGTTCTCCTTGCCTCCAGTCCACAGCCAGACAAATCTGAGCCTACGTCGACTCGTTCTCAAAACGTGGAGAAGATCCCGATCTGCTCGACTCGTGACGTGGACTATTTCGGCGAAGCTTCAGGGTCAGATTCGAGATCACCTCCAGATTCGAGGAAACGTCAACTGTGCGGAGCTGCTGCATGCCAGCGCGGTGGATGATCCGTTATCCTCTGTGTTCCCTCAGGAACTGCTGGGACTCTCGTTGGTTCCTGTCTTGGTGGCGTCACGCTGCCCACAGGAGGCTCAGCTCCTGGTTCTGAAGCTGTTCGACCTGCTGGGGAAGGGTGACACTGAGGAGCTGCTGATGGATTTGGTGGCTCTTATAGAAAGGAAGATGAGCAAGTCTACATCAGCATTGACTTCAGCATCACTGCTTTCTGAGGGAGAAGAAGCAAATCAGCATATAGATGGAGTGATGTTCAACATTCAGCAGCTGGCTTTAGTGGAAGATGGTGACCTTGCGTCACAGGAAGGTCATTGTGATGGTTGGAGCCGAGTGAATGGGACCATGCTACTGGGAAACGCTGTAAGAGGAACTGCAGGTCGAGTGGAGGACGCTGTCAGAAGCTGTGAAAGACTCGGAGTCCTGTGTGCCGGTGTGACCAGCGGTGGACCTCTCATGCCTGGAATGTACCAAGCCGTGTTGAAGAGAGGTAGCCGCATCTTTCCATCCGCGTCCCTGGAGTCTGAGTGCTGGATCCGCCAGTGTGGCCCCCAAGAAGAGCTTTTTCAATCCTCAGGTCAGCGGATGAAGCGCAGCCCTCAGAGGAGCTGCATCAACAAGGACGAGGAGCGCGTGTACAACGTGGTGGAGTGGATCCCCGCAGTCAGCACCCTCTACAGCCTCGGCACAGCGGTCTACTATGCCTCCATCAATTGCTCGGCAACAGCCAAGGAGAGAGCCATCCTCAGCGCTGTGGACTTGGGCACAGACGCCCTGATGGTGGCCACAGGTGGGACTGTTGGGGTGGCGGGGTACGCTGTGGGGGCAGGAGTGAAGACCGGCGTGAAAGCCGGAGTCAAGTACCTGCTGAACTCCATGAAGGCAGAGGATGATGTGCTGGTGAACCAGTCCAGCTTGGAGAGGGGAACCTTTACCGTCAAGTGAACAAGTACACGTCAGGCAATTTGTAAAAATGTAGGAATACCTAATCGTTAAGTTTATTTGGGGGGGAAAAATTCCATGTGTAGAAATAAATATGAAAAAAAATAATAATAATACATAGGTGGACAAATGGTTGGTAGTCAGACTGCCAATCTTCTGTACAACACTATTTGGCCATTAAAGCTGCATTAGGCAACTTTTATAAAAGAAAAAGGTTTTATAACATATTTTCTCAAACTTTCACTATGTCTTGACGTCTGAACAAATCTAACTGCTTGGCCTTCTTTCTGTAGTCGTCTGCAGAAATACATCACTCAACCAATCATCCAATCAAAGCCAGGAGGCAGGTCTTAGTGCTGATAATCACCTTTATCTCTGCTACGCTATAGCTTTTTTACCACGATGGAGCCTAGAGTGATTTCCTGTAGGTTGTTTCTTCAGCATTTGCACATTGAGCAGTACATACACAAGTGTGATTGGCAGTACTAAGACCTTGGTTGTTTTTGACTAGGAGGAGACAGAGGGGCTTGATTTTTTTTTTCACAAGTTTTCTGCTTTAAATTGTCAAGACATAGTGAAAGTTTAGAAATATTAAAAAAACATACTTTTTATAAAGGTTATTGTCATTAAAAAGAAAATTGCAAATACTGCTGTAGCTAAATTTATTTGAAACTCATCAGGAATTTCATACAGTGGGATTGTTTTCCTTTGGAATAAATGTACTAAAATTAAAGGTTAGAATTTTCAAAACGTTTCACTAATACAAAAAAAAAAAATCTACATTTTAATGTTTTTCAAACTTTTGATTTGACAACATCTGAAAATTAAATGTATTAGAAACTAGACTACTTCACATAAAGAAATAAATGTTTTTTTAATAGCTGACTCATTTAGTTATAGCAAAATGCGAATATTCATTCTAACCAATGTAAAGACAAACTAGACTTCTTAGAGTTACCACCATTTTTTATAGTGGATATCAGTTTGAATTATCTGAACATTTTGCAGCAGCACTGAAAGACTGATCTCAGGAAATTAAACCTGCAACTCCTCAAACTTTGATCTCGACTTTCTTAATTTTCCCAATGCGAAGTAAACTGATATGTTGATATTCCTATAATTTGAATGTGTTCTTTCTGTTAAACTTCAGTGTTCTTTATTTTAGTTTAGTTTTGGATCCGTTTGTTTATTCTAGAAAACTTGCAAACGGGGCATCAGGTCAATGATAACAAAAAAAAAAAAAAAAAAAAAAAGGATGTTGAAAAAAGCTAACTAATCATAAACATTAGCTTCAAAGCACTCAACTAGCCCCTTATTGATTCTTCCAAAACAGAAAGCAGACACTGGTGCTCAGCATCTGCTCTAACGAGACAAAAGGAGTCACTACCTCTGCACCTCACAGTATCTCAGTAATCGTCAGCCTTGCTCTGGTGAGCAGGATCGTAACTCTTCAGACAAAATGTTGACCGAAACTAAAACTTGAAGCTTAGGTAGAGCTCTACCTAAGCTTCTACCTAAGCTTCTGCATGCTGCCAGAAGGCAGCATGCAGATAACTGACGTTTAACATTGAACCCTCTCTAAGGTCCAGCAGGGAGAAATACAATGAGCTCAAACATAAATCTGACTCTGCAGATGCAATAGACGGAGTAAATATCTTTATCAAGTTATTTAAGTGTTAAAGAGCATTTACTTTCTAAAAATTCAGCTTGCAGTTTCTCAGAACAAAACACATGGCATAGCATGTTTTGCCGTTTTTGTCTGAACCAAACTTTATGACAAGAAATAAAAACGACATAAAAATGCGTTGTGTTTGACTTCAGGTGCAGCAGCTTGTAGTTTGTAGTATTTGATTGTAGGGATATGGGAAATACTTTAAAGAATTTGCCTTTTTGCTTCTTCAAAATGCAAAAAGGGCAAACAAAAGGGCAAAAAATAAAAACTAATAAAAAATACAGACATTTATTAGACAACAAGCAAAAACTTAAAGAGGCTTTTAGCTGATCGAGAAATGTAAATTATCCATCCATCCTACGATCCAACCTGGTTCCCTCCTTCCATCATGGTTACCTCTCTCCATCAATTCTGGTTTCCTTCATTTGTATTGTAATAAGATTCAAGTTACTTTTTCAAAGTAACTATGCCATCACTCATGGCTACATGAAAGCACCCAAATATTCTGTATATTTGTTACACAAGACAGAGCACATGGGTGGGATATGTCTTCTTGAATGTTCCTACAAATCAATACAGAATCCCCAAGCTCTCATACATGTCTGAGGACTTGATTCTCTTCCATCGTCTCCATTTTAAGGTTCTGCCATAATGTCCATTTGTTGCTAATTTAAAGCAGGTTACAGAGACCTTTCAACAATTTGTATGATTTAACCCCATTCGTTATCAACTCTTTCCATGTCAATTATGTGGTTAGTGTATTTTGACCCTCGCTGAGTTATACTGGTGAAAATGACCCCTGGTGTTCCCTGCTGCTCTGATAACACAAATATGATCATGTGTATAAAGAGGTAACTTTTGCAGATCTGTTTAACAAGTCATTCATGCATATTTTAAGTTTTCCGTCAACATCTCAAGTGAGCAACAGACCTATGTAGGTTACACACCTGACACTGTAGCGTGTGAGTTGTTCTGTGATCTTTGCTCTATGTACCAATGTAATAAATCTATGAGCAATAAACCCAGAGGTTTTGTATCTTTTTATGTAAATATGTGAACTTGACACTTTAACAATGACAACTAAAAGCACGCAAACAATTTATGCTGTTGCTGAAATGGAGACAAAGAGAAGGCCTAACCTACCTATGTAAAGAAAACAGAGTATACGTGTACACTCTGGAAGAGTGTATTTGTGGATTGGAAAGTTTGCTTTTCTCACACAATTTTCAACAAGAAAAACATCTAGTGGTATGATGGCAACTAAATGTATAGTTCTAAAATAATATCCACGATAAGCTAAGAATTATCAAGGAGCAGAAAATGCAACAGGAATAAACCAAGAAATGCACCATTTACTTTTCTTTTTCTGTCTAATACAGATCATGAGAATCTTTTAAATCTGATGTGTCTTGGCACTACTAGAGAGTAATTAATATCAGATTTTACTTTTACAAAAGTAAGAAAATTTTTTTTAAAATCGAAATTATGTAAAATACTGTTGCTTTATTGTTTTAACTTGATTTTTTTGTGTGTGTGTGTGCCTATTTCACATAGTAATACCTTACTTTAACGTAATGATGGTGTAAGTTAGATGCAATAGTAAATCACATAAAAAGGAATGTTGTTTAACAGTTCACTTAAAGTTAATTACGGTTCACAATGCATTTATAACATAAAGGTCACATGTAAAGCAGCTGGGAGGGAAGCAAGGTGGTGCTTAATTCAATGTTTTTCAGTTACCGCTGAATAAATAATCTGGTGTGTGATTTCTGGTGCGTCACATGCTCCGGTTTGGTTAGTCACTTTCTCGACGTCATTTCTGGGAAACGATAATGGCAACAACAGCGCCGTAAGTTTCTATTTTGCTGGCTCCTCGTCTCCCTTTTGATTGATGTAGACAATTGACCAATTAAATGCAGTGCTCGCTGAACGATTCGACCAATCAGGTCCTAGCTCTGAGCTGGAACGGAAACTGTGTGACGGGTAACGGCATTTCGGCTCTTGAGTTTCTTCCAACGTCTGAGTCTCATGAGCCAA
The DNA here is from genome assembly GCA_922788865.1 of Poeciliopsis turneri. Classification (NCBI taxonomy): domain Eukaryota; kingdom Metazoa; phylum Chordata; class Actinopteri; order Cyprinodontiformes; family Poeciliidae; genus Poeciliopsis; species Poeciliopsis turneri. Next base: position 1,275,683 of record CAKLNU010000148.1, on the reverse strand, counting down.
AATGGCGCCTGAGGGTCTCTCTCGAGAACACATTGGGAGGGGAAATTGCTGTCCAATTAGAGACAGAACAAGAGGAAAAGAAAGAGGAAACGATATTCACACGCCTTCTCCGACTCAGCAGTTGTTTTTTTAGTAACATACAGTAGCAGTTGTGGCTCTTTGCGAAGCCTAAAGCCTTTGCTAGCTATGCATTTGTCCTAGGTTAGCTGACAGTTACTTGGATAATTTCGTGGACTGCGACAACTTAACTAAAGGTGAGTAAACATATTGCTACTGCGGTGCTTAACGCGGTTAATGGTGTTGACATGTCGTCGAAAATCCTGCAGCTCGGTAAATAAACTGTAGCCAGAATTAGTGGTTTTATAGCATGTAGTTACGGTCATTACATGTCATTGTAAAAAGAAGTTGCTGTCAAGTATTACTTGTATCGTTGTGTGGACCTACATGCCTCGATGCCTTTACACTTTGATACCGTCACTCTTTAATTTCCCTACTGTGGGACAAATAAGTGAAATAAACTCGCCAGATTGTTCAATACTTTGCACTTTGTTCCCTCGCATGTAACTTACAACTTGCCAGGTCTATCTGAAAGCCGTTGCTGACAGCAATAAATCAGTTGCTTGTTGCTTGTTTGTCTCAGCAGGCGTTGTAACTCCCAGTGAATCTCAGGATGGCCCAGTGGGAAAGACTGAGGCAGCTCTCTCCTGCTTACTGGCAGCAGCTTCATGAGCTATATGACAGGGATGGTTTGCCTATGGATGTTCGCCACTACCTGTCTGCTTGGATGGAGAAGCAGGAGTGGTAAGACACTAATACCTATAATCTTGTATGGTTATTACTACACTGTATCTTGCACATGATTTACTCCCCATCTGTCTGGTGTGTTAATTCTTCTCAGGGAACGAGCAGCTAGGGACTACGGCCTTGCAATGGTGCTGTACCAGGTTCTGCTGGAGAATCTGGATATCCAGCACAGCCGCTTTGTTCAGGAGGAGTCATTCTTACAGCAGCACAACATCAGACGCTATAAACAGAGCTTCCAGGTGTGTAAAAATAAACACCACCCAGGTATTAGTTTTTCTTCTGAATTGATCTGTGTGTCTTTTTATATATGTTTGTATGATGTTCAAAGAGAACATTGAGTTCCCATTGACGTCACCTCAGGTGTATTTGATTGTAAAGATAAGCATGATAAAAGTAATTAACATAACAGCTCTTATTACATTCATTAAGTTGTTTGTGGTGACAGTTCCACATTCTTTTTTTCAATCATCACCTGATTTCTGTGTCTGATAGAGGTATCAAGATGAGCCCTGTGCTTTGGCAAGCACAATCCAGTGGTTTCTGGAAAAAGAGAAGGAAATTCTGAACAGTGCTGAGCTGAGTGAACAGGTTTGGGCAACTTTTATTTTACTAATGTACTGTACATGCAATGTAAAGGGGAAATACAACACCCAATAACAGAAGCAGCATTCATTGTTTATGTTTCTTTCGACGTATGCATGACTGATCTGTCAGCCTGGTGCTGCACAATACATTAAATTTCAATATTAGTATGCACAACATTGCAATTTGAATTCAAAGACTTTTGGTTGCTGCTATTTTTTTTTTTTTTACTTTTTAAGAAGACTTTTGTTTATTTATATTTTTTTTACCTTAATACTTTAATATACACAACTGTCTCTCTGCAACTTAATCAACAGAAGAATCACATTGTTGTAGGTTTTCCCAGCCTTTAATTCTCTGCTTTTTTGTTTCAGGTGCAGAATTTGCAAGTTGAGCAGGAAGCTATGGAGACGACCTGTCAGCAGGAGCTTGAACTCAAAATCGCTGGACTGAGGAACGATGTGCAGGTGAAGATAGTGTTATTTTGTGTTGTGACAGATTTGCTCTGTATTGATAAACTTTGTCATGCTCACCGATCTTTTCTCATTTTCTGTCTCGTGCTGAACATTGTGGCACATAGTGTTTGGAACATGCAATTATATGCCTGGAGGAGCAGCAAGATGAGTTTGATTTTAAGTATCAAACCCACAAGATGGAAGGTTAGGATATTAAAGACTCATAATTCTATTTTCATTCACTGATACTGAGTAATACTGTGGTCTGAATCACAGCTTCATGCTCTTTTGTCTTACATGGAAACTTTCAACCCACAATGGAAATTCTCATGCAGCTGTGACAGATGAGGCACAGAAGAATGAACGGATGAAAATGTTTCAGTCACTAATCAACAAACTGAATGACTATAGAAAGGTAGGAAGCTATTACTATTTACTAATTGTGAACTAATTATTAAAAACAGCATTAAGAAAACACATTAAATGCATCCAAAGTAGGAATTCCTAATGTTTTCAGTTCTCAAACTTATACTTTGATGCACTTGTCTTGAATTCATTAAAATCAAATTAAGGTTAGGATCTTATATTTTAATGGATATGTGGGGTTTATCTTACCATGTTTAATTAGGAGCTATTGGTGATGTTAAGAAATCTACAGCACAAGTTTTACGTTTTAGTTCTGGTGGAATCAGCAGCTAAAACCTCAAGAAAAACTTCAATTTGATATCAAACATAAAAAGCCAGATCAGTGTATTTCTGTTTTTTCCCTACATGTAGTGTAATTTTTTAAATTTATCTTGTATATTTAATATTTAGAGCACCCTAGCAGACTTGAACAAGCTTTTGGACCGGGCTGACGACCTGATCAATCTGTTGGTGCGAAAAGAGCTGGTGGACTGGCAGAGGAGGCAGCAGAAATCCTGCATCGGTGCTCCAGACAATGTTTGCCTAGATCAGTTGGAAAAATGGTATACGTCTCCCCTTATAAATTAAGTTTTAGAAATTAACCATTTCCACTTGCAGCTTTCAAGTCTCGATTCTCTTTGTCTTCTAGGTTCACCTGCGTGGCAGTGTGTCTGTTCCAGGTCCGGGAGTTTCTCAATAAGCTGGACGAGTTAGTGGGAAAAATGTCCTATGAAAACGACCCTATAAAGGCCCAAAACCCTGCACTAAATAAGAGAGCTGATGCTCTTCTTAAAGACTTACTCAAGAGGTATGCCATTACAAGGCAGTTTGTTTTGTTCTGCTGATACTTGGGGTTGTTTTTTGTGAAAATGCACTGATATTTAGTTTTTTTTTTATGATCCAAGTTCGTTTGTGGTCGAGACTCAGCCGTCCATGCCTCAGGGAAAAGGCCCCCTGGTTTTGCGTACAAATGTCCAGTTCTCTGTTAAGACCAGGTCAGTGTTGCACCATGTGAAGTGTTTTGAATATTTATGCATATTAAAAAGAGATTTGAGAGTCATTGGTTGTTTTTTAGAGTTGTAATTATAAAATTGTATCAAATGGTTTTCTTTGTGGTCTGGTTTGCTGAAACCATTTTTGACACTTTCAGATTTTTTCCCTAAATACCATAACAGATAAAAAAACTTAAGTGCTGCAGGTTCCTTGATAGATGTTGATAGATCTAATTTTGAATCCAGAGAAAATGAACAAATTACAAGATTAACTTTATTAATGCTTTATACCAGATCAAAAGTTGTGATCAACAATTAGAGCAGAAAATCATCCTAATCCAATCTGACCATTTGATTTGCGTATCTTTATAGACATATAAAACATGCAAAAACTCCTTTATTACTTAGATTTTGTTTTGCACTAGAAGCTTCTATCTAAGGCAATCTTTGTTTTGATACTTCAAATCTTAGACTTCTGGTTAAGTTTGCTGAACTGAACCACTCCATGAAGGTGAATGTCTCCATGTCAAGGTAAGATTTCTAGCTTACATTATTAATTAGCGCTCACAGAAGTAATCTCCTGCCTATATTTTTTCCTTCATGTGATAATGAATGACATGTTATTTCCTGTCTCTGGTCGTTGCTCTTCTCTGTTCGTTCTTGAATTAGGGAGACTCCTCAGATCAAAGGGTGAGTTTTGTTTCTCCCCAGCTTCAATGTAACAAGAACAGCTGGGTAGATTATTTTGTTTCCACTAAAAAATGGCGGGTCTGTTTGTAGATATCGGCGCTTCAATGTGCTGGGAACTGCAACCAAAGATTTGAACATGGCTGAGAGTCTCAGTGGAGGCATGGTTGCAGATTTCAGACATCTGGTGAGTATAAATGGTTTGAAAAGACTTGATAAATGCTAAGCATTATGCAAGTTTAACACAGTGAAACATCCATGTTTAAATTATTCCACATATTTAACAGTAAAGGTTGTCAGATTATGAGAGTAGTCATTGGCAAACTTTCATAGCCAGAACAATTTTAACTTGAAGTGCTTGTTTTTAGTCTCTGAAGGAGCAAAAGTCTGGAGGGGGTGGAAAAGGAATCAGTGAGGTGAGTTAAATTAAGTTGAAAAACGCTCGGTTGTTTTTTCGTCATGGGTTTGATCTGACGGTGTGTTCTTGGGCAGATTTCTCTGAGTGTTACAGAGGAGCTGCATATCATCTACTTCAACACTGTCTTTGAGCTGAAGGGCTTTTCAGTGGAGCTGCAGGTGAGGTTTTGACTGTTTCATTTGATTTACATCTCTTAGTAACAAGCAGCAAAGATGTTAATCATCAACACAGCGATGACCTACAATGAATCTGTCCTTCCCTCACATCTGCAGGCCTCCTCCCTTCCTGTGGTCATTATATCAAACTCCAGCCAGCAGCAAAGTGCCTGGGCGTCTATCCTCTGGTTCAACATGCTTAGTTTGGATCCAAAGGTGAAAAGTCGCACTCATTACCTCAGACCACTTTGCATATTGTTGGCAATGTCAACAATGTTGATATTTGCGTCTCTGCCCAGGATATTATGTTCTTCACCAACGTTCCTGCAGCGACGTGGCCACAGTTTGGAGAGATGTTGAGCTGGCAGTTTCTCTCTGCCACAAAACGTGGTCTGGATGATGATCAGCGCAAAATGATTGCACACAAGCTGTTTGGTAAATGTTTAAAAAGTTCATTAAGAAGTTTATTTTGAGAGAAATGTGTCGTTTGTAATGTATTGGGTTGAATATGTCTAATTAGGCCTGTCTACATGGAAAATCCAGGACAGGAAAAGATTTTTATGACCTCAATTGTGTCAATAATAGCTACAGGTTTTACCTGTAGCTATTACCTGATTTAAAGACAGGTTGTACCTGTCTTTGAATACTAGGGAATTAATAAGTTAGTATTCTGGTATTTTTGGCATCCTATATTTTTTGTTTCAGTCTGAGATGAAACTGATTGCAAATATAAACTTTATTGTTGGGGGAAAAAAGAAGTGAGGTGTAATTTAGAACAGCTTTATTAGACTTGCAGCAACTACATACAGTAAAAACAAAGTGCCTTGTTGCTATCTCAAGGTTTTATATAATAGGAAATAATAAAATACTCTGAAGTGCTCAGGCTACAAATTTAAATATGAACGATACACGGTGCATGACACTTTTAGTTTAACATGTAATTGCGCTGTAATTTTTTAAAAAAACTGCAGGACTGTGTAGTTTTTTTTTTAAACAACTAATAAAATAATGAAATAATGTTTCATTATTTGAACAAAATAATGTTTTGTTTCAAAACATTATTTCTTGTCCAATTAAAGTCCGTCTCCCAAACATTATCCAGTTCCATGACTTCATGAAATAAGCATTTGCCCCTTCAGCTTTTTTTTGTCCTCCATTAAATAAATCAGTTCAATAAGTCATGCTTCGTCATTCATGCAAAGCTATAATTTTAGATATTAGAATGTCTAAAGGGTGGGCTTTATGTTTTTCATGTGGCTGTCTGAAGACTGTAAAAACCTGCCTGCACTTCTACAGGAATTTATAATGATAAGGATTGTGCCACATAGTTCAGTGTTTTTGCCTTCAGACATGTTTTCCAAGAGCTAGTGGACCTGAATGGACATGAATAATGCAGCTTTCTCTCTGTGCTCTGCCAGGGAAGCAGCAGAACTACGACATCTGCCAAGTGTCGTGGTCAAAGTTTTCAAAGGTGAGAATGGAAAGTAGATAAGTTGTTGTAAAATAATGTTTTGCAATGTTCAACGTCACCATTTAATGCAACATTTGCATATATGCACCTAAACTCTAATTTGTCTTTCAGTTTTTCCTGTATAATTATAGTGACAGTGTGCACATTTGGTTTTTGTGAAACTGTTAAGAACTTTTCACATTTACACAACTTGTATTATTATTCTGTTTAATTGATATATATTTTTATCTGTTCATTTCAGGACAATGGTCCTGAAACTTTCTGGGTGTGGTTTGATGGCATCCTGGTGATGGTGAAAACCTACCTGGAAAACATCTGGAGGGAAGGGTGAGTGCGCTGGATTTCAACTTGGGCCTCACATAAATCCCAACCATTTAACACTGCTACATTACGGTGATTTCATCATGCATTTATGAATCATTAAGGTGTGTTTATCGTGAAGCATTTAGTAATATTTCTACACACTGAAAAGCTAACATTTATGGTATTCCACTTACATATGTGTGGGATTTTACAGGAGAAATCAGCAAAAACTAGCACATGGAGCGACAATGGAAGCAAAATGAGATGTAGCTCGCAAATTATTTTACACAAGTAATCTGAAAAATGTGGCATGCGTTGGTATAAAACCTCAGTTTGCATTTTACCACAAGCTTTGAATCATCAGTATGTGTGGTGGGGAAAATTGCAAGAGAGAGCCTGTTAGAGGCTGCATATTAGTTGAGCTGAGGCTGGAGATACAGGCCCTAAACATACAACAGATAAATACTCGATGAGTGTGATTTAGTTTCGTTTTATGTAATAATAATAATGATACATTTTATTTGTAGGCACCTTTCTTCACAATCAACGTCACTTTACATAATTCAACATAATTCAACATAAAAAACAAGCACAATAAAGTGTTTTTTTCTTTCTTTTGAAATGCAGCCTCATTATGGGTTTTGTGAGCAAAGGAAAAGAAAAACTGCTCCTGAAGAAGAAGAAGAGAGGCACTTTCTTGTTGCGCTTCAGTGAAAGTGTGGTGGGAGGAATCACCTTCTCATGGGTGGAAATAGACTCAACTGGTTTGACATTTTTTATTTCAAACTACATTTGACACCAATTAAAGCTGTTTTATTACTCTTTCCGTTTTATCACGCTTGTATCTTTGTCATTGGTTTTAGGTGAGCCTGAAATAAAAACGGTCCAGCCCTTCACAAAAACTGATCTCTGCCAGATCCCATTCCACGAAATCATCAGAAATTACCAGATCTTGGAAGCCGAAAACGTCCCCGAAAGTCCTCTGCTTTTCCTGTATCCCAACACTCCAAAAGATGAAGCTTTTGGAAAGTGGTACTCTGAGAAGAGTGGAGGTATGGGTTTCACATGCCATTGCAAAATCGAATTTACACCCAAATGTTCTTTACTCTGCAAACATACAAAATCCTACCAAGTATTGTTGGATCGGTTTCTTGTGCAAATATCTTAGGACGCTTGAGATAAAACAAAACTAACTTACAAGTAACTTTTCATCAAGAAATATGAGCTTGTTTTAAGTCATTAATTCCTTAATATTGATGAAAATTAGCATGTTCCATTGGCAGATAATTTTACTTACAACCTGGGAAAAATGTCTTGTTTCAAGTGAAATGATCTGCCAATTGAGTTAGAGCTTTATCATCAATATTAAGGAATTACTGATTTAAAACAACCTTTATCTTGCTGAAAAGTTTCTTACAAGTTAGCTTTGTCTTATTTCAAGTGTGCTAAAGACTAAAAAGACTAAAAAATAGACTAAAATTACTTGGTACGGTTTTGTGTTTTTGCATTGTAGATATTTTCACACGATGTTATTGTGGCTAAAAGCATAAAATCACATGTTTTCTCTGAACCTTTTCAGATGACAATCCTTACATAAAGTACATCAAAACCAAGCTGATGTTTGTTTCGAAAGAGTAAGTGTTTTTCTTTTCTTGAATTGAGTCTGGCTTGCATTGACTTGTTTGTCAAAAAAAAAAAAAAAAAAGCAAAAAAATAATGAAACCCAAACCCTTTTATAACAGAACCCCCCCACCCTGAATAAATAGATTACCCACTTAATTTTTTATGAGCTACTGGTTGTAATGGCTGTTTGTCATTGGTCATGTAGGAACACACTGGAAGCTAGGTCACCCATGTCTTGTGACATGACACAGGGTGATTGCCTGGAGCCAATGTATGGAGAGGCAGCTGGTGAGTCCTGGCTCTCCTTGCTGTCAAATCCAGCTGAAAACCTTCAAACCAATCAACCCCATCATCAGAGAACTGTCACTGCTTTAGTTTGGCTTTGTGGTGTTTGAGAGCAGTGGGGGAGCATTCGCTAAGTGACGGCTGTGATGGCGCTCAGCATGTCTCCCGTTGTGGGGCATTTCTTCCGCATGTTCATGCCTGTTGTCCTCTGCTCTCACAAAACCTCTCGGGTGTCTGGGTTACGTAAGATGTTTACTAACACATTCATTCAGTCTGGCTGCGTTTAGGTTTTGAGTTTTGCATTTCACTTCATGAAAGTAAAAACTGCATTTTATCCAAATGAGCAGAGATTAATTGGGAAACATTTTAATCTTTTTTTTTTAAGCAGGATGAAGCAATGAACCAAGTATTGACTTAGAAAAATGATTATGTGATAACTAAAACTAATAGTATACTTCTAATTTATTTATTTATTTTTTTGCAGAATTATGTTAAACACTGATACTTGTTCCCAATTAGTGTTAAATTGTTTGAAAGGACTACTGTGTGTGACACCTTCCTAAAATAAAGGTCTAAGTCAGTTTTTTCCAAAAGTGTTTTTTTTTTGTTTGTTTTTCTGGTATCATCTTTTATTTACAAAAATGACGTGGTCCATTATTTTAGGAAGGTGACAATAATACACCTGGCCTGAAAGGGAATGTGAGTCCATATGCATTTCAAGAAAAAAGCCATTAAAAGTAATTTCAATTCAAAAAATTAGCTACTTTTGAATCATAAAAGTAATTTTGCAATTGAGTAATTTAGTTGTAAAAGTAATTGTAAAAGAACTACAATGCAATTCAAAACTAAATTGAATTACAAATATACAGATTCATTATGGGTTATGGGTTAAGATATTAAACATGTGTTTATCTCTAATGATTTTGATAATTATGGATTACAGCCTATGAAAACAAATAAATGGTTTATTAGACTAAAATAACATACAGTAAGTAATTTTTTTTTACTTTATTATGGGCTGCCCTGATGGGGAAGCAATCAGTACCTTTTGTAAGAAAAAAGTCTGGTCAAAAAAAAGGAAGAACAGCCTGGAAAGAATTTGCAGGCGATTCACAAGTGGAGGTCACCAGCTGATGGTCTGATCTTATCTGGGCTGAGGAGAGAAAAACTGGTCCAATGTCCTCCTTTCAGATGACTGTAAGATTTAAATTTCATTTGGAAATTGATGTCCGAGAGTCTGGAGGAAGAGAGGAGAGGCACACAATCCACATTGCTTGATTTCCAGCATTAAGTTTCCACAGTCAGTGGTGGTTTGGGGAGCTGGTGTTGGTCCACTGGGTTTTCTGAAGACCACAGTGAGAGCAGCTGTCCAGCTGGACATTTTAGTGAATTTCATGCTTCCTTCTGTTGAGAAGCTTTATGGAGTTTCTGACTTCATTTTCCAGCAGGACTTGGCACCAGCCATATCGCCAAATTCCTGCTCTAATAATTGCAATAGTACATTGTCAAACCAGTCAGTGATTGAGTTTGACCTAATCTGCATTCAAAGTCTGTGAACTATTGCCAAGAAGAAGGAATGAGGCAGCAGATCAGATGACACAGGCGAGCCGAAGGCTGATGTCAAACCAGCTAGGGCTTCCTTAACAGACCCAGGAGTGGCAAAACTTGTCACCTCCATGCCATTCTACATTAATGCAGTCATTCATGCAAAAGTTATAGAGTCTATACAGTGAAGTAAACAAACTTTTCAGAAAGCTAGAATCCTTTTTTAACTTTGATTTCAGAGGAACTGAATCTTTGGTTTTTATTAGCTGGAAGTCATAATAAATAATGTTAACAGTAATAAATACTTGGAAAAATGCCTTGGGGTGTAATAAAATAATGAATGGCTTGGTTTCACCTTTTCAACTGAAGTACTTATTTACTGCATCTTTGCTTTCTCAAATCTTTTGTTTCGAGTTTAATTAACATACTTATTATGCCTTGCTGTTGCTGTATTACCTGAACTACAGGTGATAAATTATACTTGGTTCAACTTCTTCTCCTCTGTGCTTTCATGCAGAATCAGTACTTCTTTTTTTATTTTATGCACGTGACCAAATACCATTTTTGTCACTCTCACTTCCGCTTTAAAATCAGTCATAAGGACACAAATGCAGTCGCAGCAACCAAAAGCAAAGCAATAACCTTCTCTTTCCTGGTTTTCTTCCCGCCTAGAACAAGAGGATGAGCCTCCGCGGCCACAGATGGAAATCTTTCAGGATCCCATGCTGAGCGGCTCCTTCGAGCCCTTGGAGGACGATTGTCTGTTGTACACGAGCTTCACTGATTCTGACTGCATACAGCCCGACTCATTCCTGGCTGAGTTCAACCTTTTAGCACCCAGCCTCATGCCTGCACAAACCTGCGGAGGCATTTCCCAGTAGATCTGTGTATGTTGGCCATAACTATACAAATCTACTGACCCCTATTTACAAAATCCATGCATAGAACTGTGTTGCAGTGAACAAGCTGAATATAAAACGCAACAGCTCATTGATTTTCCTATCATGTTGAGACGTCGGTCAATCTTCTTCGCCCGTTAATATTTATGCAAACAAAACATCAAAGGTTGAATGAGCCGGTTTGAAACCTGGAATTTTATCAATTAATTTTTTAAAGCTCCGAAGCAGAAAAATGATCTAATGGTGGGAGGTATTGTATGAAGCACTTTGAAGACGCCTTCATCTCGAAAATGTGGCTCTTGAATGATTTTATTCTTGTTGGATTAAAGTTTGTACTTTGTTTTGTTTTGAGTTTTTTTTTATTTTTATGTTTTTAGCTGGAAGTAAACAAACGATGTGAAGAATTGTCCTAGAACAAGGCACTTCTTTGATTATTTCATATGCAGTCTCTTACATTCACTCAATTTAATCAAAGTGTTTTATCATAATTCAACATAATGTCAGTGAAACTGGTAAACATGTACCCTGTTTTCTTGTTTTACCTTTAACATACTGTTTTCCTGAAGCTTGGGTCTTCCTTTCTCTGTCCTTATAACATTCATTTACATGTATAAAGTCTTTTTGCACTTCTATTTTTGTCTACTCTTGCACTTCCAAATAGTTTGTCATTTTGGCTAAAAAGTCTGTTCTACTTTCAGACTCTATTTAATCTCAGTCTTTATATTTCTTGGTGAAATGTGAATGGTTTCTAATCAGCTGTCTTTTTAGCGGTCTTCAGATTTAAATCCAGTTGTTCTCTCCGCTGTGAATTGTACTTGTGGAGAGTTTAATTCACTTGGTTTATGTAATAAAGCTTGTTGAAAGGGAACAATTTGATTTGAATCACGTCTTGATTTACAGACTCACAAGAATGAAAAATATCCACCTTCAGGATGGGAAAAGGAAAATTCTGCTTAAATGTTTTGGTATAGACGTAGATAAAGTTGTTGGTGTGACGATTAAAGACATGCAGATGATCTTAAACTCGCCGCTAATTTAATCTCACATTGAATAATTTTCACAAACCTGCTTTCAGGATTCAGCTGAAGACCTAAGTGAGTTTTTCTAGAGTTTATAATATGCATTACATCAAGGTTCTCAATCCATTTGCTAGACATACATGACAACGATTACTAATTAAAATTATGATTATGTCAAAAACAGACAATACATTTAGGAATGCTTCAGTTACATTAGTTTTTTTTTAGATTGACAGGAACATTTGTACCACAAAATGAATGGGACTTTTTTATCCCCTCCTGAATAAAAGAATATTTTAATACTATAATACTCCTTAGTTCTACTTCTGTGGGAGGTTCAAATAGACTTGTACTATCGCATAATTATTTAGTAGAAAAATTACATTATTCAAAATTAAAAGAAGAAAATGTTAACTCCAAACTTTAAGTACATTTAGATTGCTTCCTTATGGATGCTAAAAAAGTCTCAAATATTGCTTTATAACGGCACATTTTCATCTAATACAGAAGTGCTAAAAATAAAAAAAATAAAATAAAAATAAGGCCTTTGTTCACCTTTTTGGCTTTTGCACATCTTATTGCTTCATGGCTTAAAGTGGAAGTTTTGTTCACCAAAACTTTCCTGTTGTGAAATGTGCGGCAGTAATCTAGTTTATTGCACACCAGGAGACGTGGAAAGACCAAAGTTGAAACTGGGGCTACAGATGGTGGCTGTTTTATCATCTCTCAATAATTAATTAATATTACAAAAAAAAGGTGAAACCATTTATCTAAATGTAAAATTCTTGGTCTTTTCCTGGTGATCACCACAGTGGATCACTGTGTGAAGGCTGTTCTCATGTGTGCGGTGGACAGTAACTTAAAAGAAATGCACTTTTTAGAGACGTTTTATAACGTCATGCATTTTACTTTTTTAAATATGGGCAGAGTGTCTATTCATTTTAGGTTTTAAAAGTCCCAGAATTGATGCGTATCTCTATATTTGTGTCTGTATGATGACATCATTTTACATTATTAAATTTGGTGTTCTGATCAAATTAGTACAGATCAGTCCTTCCTGTGGACTGTGCTGTATCACTCAGTATAATAATTCATGACACTGTTACACATACTGGAAACATCACTCAACCATGGACTGATAGTGGTTTAAATTTTAAAAGTACTTTACATTGAAAGGAAATAAATGAATGCTCTAAACTGACAACTAATTATTGCACATAAAGGGTTGAAAATATTTAAACAGAAATGGATTTTTCTGCAGAAAAAAAAAAGTAAGTTTTTGTTTTCAAATAGACGGCCGATCAACTAGAATAATCTAGAAAATTATTTATTAAGGTGAGGGACAATACAGGGACATGTAACGCAAAGACTGACTGCCAATGCATTTTCTTAATATAACTTAATAACTTTATTTAAAATTATAAATAAAGTTGTAACTTTATTTATTTAAAGTTATAAATAAAGCTATAGCTTTATTTAAATAAATTATAAATAATTTAAATTTAAACTTTATAATTTATAAAATTATAAAATTATTTCTAAATTATAAATAATTTTATAATTTATATCATGAACTTGAAAAGGATGTTTAAAGTAAAGTGACCTTGAATATGTTTCAGAGGGGATGCTATAATTTCTCCATGAACGTGTTTATGTTTTCTTACAGCGGTTATCACTGTGTGCATGAATCACTTAGACAGCAGACAGAAGTAAATTAGAAAGAGTGTCTGAGTGTTACCCTCATGAGTCGCACAGTGCCTCGCTGCTGTTAAAGCGTTTTAAACAAAACTGGGTCAAGAAAAAATCAGACTCCTCAAGCTTCAAAACAGCCATAGACAATCTGTGCTCTCAGATGGAGGCTTCAACAAACTGCTAGCATGTCTGCACACGCATATTCCACTCATTTTACATCATCATAAAGGCCAAATCACCTGAGCCCTTAGCTTTAGTCATGCCTTGTCAGCACAAGTAAGACAGCGTTGAGACAGAGCAAGTTCCTGAATTATTGGAGTGTTGTGATAGCTGGGACTGTCCTGACATAGTTAAGCAATGAAGGCTCTTTCTGGTGTGATGTAATGGACACTTCCACAATCTGTAATGACAAAGCATTCCCTCTTATCCCGAATGACGTCACGACACAGTTAACGTCTTAAAAAAATACATTTTATTACACAACAAACAACATATGGTGACGTACAAAGACATCTGCACATTGACTTGCAAAGTGTGACCTAAATTTATACTTCAAAATAGATGCAAATATCTATGAGATATAAGAATATACTGTAAGTGAAGGAGGTGTGATTTAAAATCAGCTTTTTGACTTTTTTTTTTATTTTTTTATTTTTTTTTTTTAACTTGATCAAAAGAGCTTGATCCAGAATCGCACAGCATTCTGGGAAATGTGGGCAAACGTCTCAAAGTTGGTGGAATCAACCCTATCAACCAACTCTTTCTTCGGTTACTTAGCAACAAGCAGTTTCAGATTCTTTCCAACTTTCTAGGTAACAGGTTGTTACCTAGCAACAACCTGTTGAGTAACTGGCGCAGCAGAAGTTCAAGGTTTTAAGGTTTCTCATAACTGTTCAAAAGTAAGAAACCAATGGCGTGGAGAAGAAACTGCAGATAAAACAGGAAAGGTTACGCCACCACATTGACAGTATTTAAGATGTTTAAAACAAAAACATAATTAATAATTATCTATATTAACAATTACTGATATCGACTTCATGATATGTTTTTCATTTAGTCCAGTTCTAATAAACACAATAAAAAGTCAACCCTGGTAGCTTTCAGGGGATGTTTTCCCTGAGAGGAACATGAAACCGGGAAGGCTGAAACGGATCCTGTGGACTCGTGGATCAGTCAAAGTAAGTTCTATGAAATCAGACTTTGTGGGTCTGGCGCCAGCTGCAGAGGGAGGTGAAAGGAGCAGCAGCTCGGCTGAGCAGCTCCATGTACGCCTGCCGAAACTGTCTGTTCATGAGCGCGTACAGGATAGGGTTGATGCAGCTGTTGAGCCAGGTGAGGTTGGCACTGAACATGTGCAACATCTGTGGGGCGCGGTTTTCTTTGTCGGCTATGTTTAGCAGCATAAATGGGACAAAGCAGCACACAAAGCAGAGAAACACTGCAAAACACATGCGGGTCACACGCTTGAATTCGTTGTCCTCTGGAGTCTCAGACTGCGAAGCGGGAGCAGTGCTTTGGGTCACTAGCTTGTGGTCTGATGACTTTAAGGGTGGAGCTGACCTCTGAGGAGGGAGAATAACCTTTTCATTATCCTGTGTGTTTTGGTCCGGTTCTGCTTGGCTGCTAAGCTCTGAGCTACATGTCTTCGCCACACCACTTTCCACTCCGCTGTCGTCCGTCCCCTGAGCTGAAGGAGCAGGTTTCTTCCTAGAAGAGCGTTTACTCAGCCTGTAGCGGAGCAGAGCTTTTGATGCAAGCCTGACTTTTTTGTAGATGAGCATGTAGAAGACTCCGACACATCCCAGACCGATAAAAAAATAGAGGAAAAGCAGGATGGTGGTGTAGGGGCGGCCTTTGGTGCGATGGAAGCTGCAGGTGCACACCTGAGGCACAAACACGTAAACAGACCAGAGTGGGCCGAAGCTGGCCAGACCCAGACCCCAAGCTGAGACCACGAGTAAAGTAAGTCCAAGGTTGGAAAACACGCGGTCGAAAAGAGCTCTTTTTGCAACCAGGAGGTATCGGCTCACCGCCACCAGGCAGAGGGTAATGATGGACACGGAGTTGGAGAGGAAGAGGAGGAACCCAAAGATCTGGCACCAGACCTGACCAGTACGCCATCTGAGGTGCAGGTAGGAGTCTACAGAGATGGGCTGCAGGATGGTGCAGTAGAGAAGGTCAGCCACCGCCAGGTTAACGATGAGGACGTTGAAGCGGGTCTGGAGACGGGAGTCCAGGGCGAAGGCCAGGACGGTCATCAGGTTCCCCACGGTTCCAGTGACGGTTACAGAACATCCCCACAGCACGGCAAAGTACCGGTACTCCACCACCGAGGGGCTGTAGCAGGAGAAGTTACTGTCGTCTATTTGGTCTGTGTGATTCATCTTTATGCTGTGAAAATAATAGAGAAGTTGGTTTCCTTTAACTGACCTCATAGCAGGTAACCAGTTTGTCTGAGAAGGAAGTTAAATAGCAAGTAGTCAAAATGAACTCGCCACTTCCCTCTGCTGCTCTGACTGAAACCACTAGTGCAGGTTTTAGCTTTGATAAAACTGATTCTGTCGCATAATGTAAAAACATTTATTTTGGTTCATAATTCACAGCAGAAGAGATTATTGCCTTTTTCTACACTTTTATAATACAACCACCATGTACATATGTATACACCTCTGGAAAAAAATAAGACACTACATAAAATGATCAGTTTCTCTGATTTTACTTTATATATATGAAGTTTTTTTCCCCAACATATTCTGGAAGACTAATGGTCGGAGGGATGGAGCAAACTGCAGGCCAATCCTGGAATAAAACCACTTACTAATACAGGAGTTTAGATCAGTGTGAGAGAATATAGCTGAATATATTTAAGATCTGAAAGTTGATGTCTCCCGGTAATCTGACTGAGTGAACAAATTTTCAAAAATCTCACTCTCTAAAATTGCTTATCTTGTAGAACCGAACCCCAAAAGACCTGCAGCTGTCATCACAACAACAGCTGGCTCTACAAAGGATTCACTCAGGGGAGCTGAACACAAAACAATGCAACATTTTTTAAGATTTACATCTGTAACAATGGCATTTGGCTTCCCCTTTAAAACTATTCACTGTTTTCACTTAGGAATAAAACTCAACATTTGAGGTTATTACTTAGCAAAATGTGAAAAGGAATACATTGTAAGCACTGTATATGTGCAGTAAAATACACACTATAACACACAGGGTCCAATACATGTTACATTGAACAGTCTCCAATATAATTAGAAAAGTTCAAATCACATCTGTGGTTAATAAAACCAACAGTATCAGATTAGGTGAAAGTCAGTTTGCACCTAATGAAGATAAATAGATTGTGTTTACACCCTGAAGGAAAGGAGTGTGAATGATTACACAACACAAGCCTCTCTACATCAATAAAAGTACTTCAGTTTATTCAAGCTAGTGACTAGTGAGTAAATATTCCTTAAAATATGCCACAAATCAATGAAAGCGTAATGGTTTTAAAATCAAAACGGCAGCTTTCTTGAAAAAGAGCATTGAAATAAAACATCCTGTAAACATGACATCTATGTTTTCCTTCACAGTCAGTGAAACACATTTCATAATAAACACATAGAAAACCTGAGTTGTTGATAATGAGTCATCTGACCTAAATATGATGGAAAATTAAGCATATTGAGAGGAAATGAGACGGCGCTCTTACCTTTACGCTGCTCTGTGTCTGTTAGAGATTGTTCAGCTCTTCTGACGGGCTGCGTGTTTCTCTTCCTGCTCTTCTGGATCCTCTTTATTAGGCTGCGATGCTGCAATGCAATGCTGCAATACGTTTGTTGTCTCTTTTTTTTGTTGTTGCTGCAGGCGGAAATTCTTGTCTTCTCAAGCAGAATCTTGAAATAAGTCAACGAAGACCTGAACACACAATGAAAAAACTGAAGATTAATAAGAGGGATCCTATCTGAGAAAAGAAATCCTCAGCTGGTTAATGTTTGAAAACCTTTAGAACCACTGAAACTCACACCCTAAACTAAGTCCAAAGTAAAACGCAAACCATGTTATGGTGGCACTTCACAGACGAGATGAGGAGCAAAACTGCAAATCCAGTAAACATTTAATCACTGAGCATTAAAACATGTTGGCCACACTTTATTTCTACTTTGCATCTACAAGGTCAGACTTTGTTAAATCTTTTAAGATGGTATTTATGGGTTTGCTTGCCTTGCAGTCCAAAAGGCACCTTAAGTTCTGATCATGAGTCTTAAGTAGTTATGACACTCAGTCCAGCCCATTGTAACTTTAACTGGGTCTTTTTCAAGGAAGCCACTGGCTGCCAATAACTTAACAGTCACAATGTTTTTATTCTTTCCATTTAAGCTACAAAATTACTTTTGCAATGAAAAATAAGTAAAAGTAACAAGGAAGCACTTTTTAAGCAGAAACTGTAAGTTTGATTTTAAGTTTCGTGCAGAAAAACTGAAATTACCGTAATATCCTGATGTTGGTTATTAGCAGGTTACAGTTACTCTTTCAGAAACCGTTGGGATCTTTCAGATAGCGCAAAGTGTGGCAGAATTACGGTACTGCAACTTTGGCTGGACGGTTGTCGCTACATTTAGGACTCAAAGGCTAAAAGGCAGTCATTCCTTTCTACTGTCGCCACATGCTTACTGAGTCGTGGTGTTTGTTTAAAGGTCAATGACTCAGTTCAATCAGCTGGACTTCTATTGATAAATAACTTCTTCCAGAGACATAATGGTGTTATTAAATAGTCACGTTTTCTACGTGCCTTGAAATAATTGCTGTGAATTGGCATCATGTAAATAAATTGAAGGGAGCTAAAAGGTAATGTGATTCACTGACTCACCCGTTTGTTCTGTGAGTCACTGTCGGTCAATCGCTCCTGAAGGTGCATCTTTAGGAGAGCAATGCATGAAGAGTTTCTATCTCTTGGTTGAAGGTGTGAATAACAGGGAAACCACCTGGTGTTTCCTTCTGGCTGCGGCATGTTAAATTGATGGCGCCTCAGGCCATCTGTGTTCAAGTCTGCCTCCTTTTTCCGACTAAACAACATCATCCCCTGTCTTTGAGACTTAGACGAACTGCTGAGTCCTGCTATGTGTTCATGTAGCTGCTGAGTAGTTTTATAAACATGCTGTTCATGTTGTGGATGAATCAAAGTCTAGACACCATAATTTAACTCTGGCCTCAAAAAAGGGCTTCTGAACTCTTGCCATGGAATAACTTAGGAAAGACCCAACATTTACAAATGTTTTTCCACTTTGTCTGACGCAGACCGTCACACGGACACATAAACTTGGTAAGTCCAACTCAGCTACTTCACAATACAGAAGTGACCCAACGAGAGGAAATGATTTAAGGGTTTTTTTTTTTTTCCATTTCAGCCCTAAATTTAGAATGAGAGAAATTGAAAATTCCCAACAATCTGTATGTATGTTTATAGTTCAGAGATGATTTCAACGTGTCATTAAAATAATTTTTAAAATTTTTTTTAGCCCTTAACACTAATAAAAAATATTAGATATGTGATCAAACCTTAATGATTTAAAAATAGATGTACACAGAAATTAGGATCATTAAACTGGAAGTTAAATTAATAAAACACTTAAAAGTCCATACTGAAGACTCAAAATACCAAATCTGTTTTATTTAGCAGAAAAAAGTGAGGAGTGTTGATTATACCAGGGAAACAATAAAATACCATCAGAACAGCAAGAATACAAATTATAATACCAAGGAGCAAACAATCAAGAGAGGATCTCAAAATTGTTGTCACAACAAAAGTAAAATTTTAATTTTATTTTTCAATGGTGGAGTTTCAAATAATTTCTGTAATTAAACCAAAATACTTTACCTTACAAGTCAAAGAGCATAAATTTATATCAAATGGAGACCAAACAGCTGAAATCTAACTGTACACATTTCAGGTTTAGACTAGTTATTATAAACTACAAGATCTTCCTGTTTCTGTCATTGTGTGGTGAAAACTTTCCTTCCTGTAAAGACACAGTTCAAAAATAAAAATAGACAAAGCAAATATAGCAAAGGAAGTTCATGGTTACCACAACGGCTGCAAACTAGACAACTTTCAAAGTCCAACGCTAAACACAGTTAAACATTTAAACGCCTTTTCTAGCTGGAGCTGCTGGATAAAATGAAACCAGTTTCATCCAGCAAACCTGTGTAATGATGACAATCAAATCAGAGTTCATGCTGTTCTAATGCTCGCCACCTTGTGGTGGTTTAACTTTACGACCACAAAACTCCTACTGTCTGACTGTTTTGCTAAGACTTTTTGAAAATTATTTGTCATTAAATGCGTTAGTGCACATTGTGAAGAGATTAACAGAGCCTCTTGTTTGTAAATATTGTTGGACAGTTCTCGAAACGACACACCCCAAAAATAATTTCATGTATTTCAGGAACTACAAGGTGTATTTGACTTGTTCAGGTATCAGAATATAGGAAATATTCCAGAGAATACTCTAAAGATCAACTTTGGTATTACTGAGTAAGAGCAAATACATGTGGCACAAAATGATTATTTACTTTAGCCTGAATTTACTCAACAGAGTATAAACTTATCAAGCAGCAGTATTACATAAAGCTTTTGGTGAACATTCAAAATTAAATTAAATTAAACTACTCTTTTTTTTTCTGTTCCACAGAACAAACCTGATTCCAGGTTGATTCATTCTTCTTCGATTTGAACAATACAACAAAGTTCTAAAAAAAAAAAAAACGTCTTTAGTTGTCAAAAGACGCCTCTGGAAAAAAAACCCTATTCAAACTTAGAAACTGAAAAAAATATATAAATGTATGAAGAAATACTTTTTTTTTTTTTTCTCGGAGATGCAGAGTGATAAAAATAAGAAAATTAAATATTACCTCAAATGATACTAAGAAAAGTCAAAGACCTATTAATCACAAAAAATAAATGAAAACATTCTCAACCACCAGATGGAGGCAAAGACCTCAACAGTTTTTACAGCAAGTTGTGTTTCTACTGCAGTATCACATCCAAGAGTTTACAGGTTTATTTTGTTCCCCAGAAAAAAGAGTTTGCCCTTTTGTTTGTTTGATTAATTGGCATTAATTGGATTAATTAGTACATGCTCAGCTTTTCAGGGTTCGAAATGTTTTAACTACTGTTGCCCATTTATCTAAAGCCATATTTTGCAGAGAGAAAACAAATTATAAATGATAAAAAATGGCCTCATTTACAAAGAATCAGTCAAGAGATGTCACAAAATGCATCTGGGAAAAAAATAATATGGAGTTCCATATTATTACACTAATAGGACACTTATTTAAAAACTTCTGCAAACTTTATGTTTTTTTTTTTTTAACAATTACACTTTTGCCATTTCCTGCAGATTCAGGATATTATAACCATGTCTTATGTTGCTGAAAACATCTACAGTTTATAAAATATTCAGTTTTTGTGATCATCTTGGGCATTATTGAAATTACTCAAATATCCAATCATTCCTGAGAAATTCTGCAAAAACTTTGCATTCTTTTTCATACTTTCAACTTGAATCCTTCAAACTTTAAATTATAGTAAAATCCTTCAAATACTTTTGCTCATTTCAGACTTTTTATGTTTTTATTTTAATTTCATTTATTTTTTTAAGATTTCAAAATTTTTGCTTGCATTATGTTCAGTCTGCAGAAAAAACCCAATCTAACCCTCCGTCTAATACTCCATACACCCTTCCTTTCTGTAATTTATGTATTAAATTATCCAGACCAACCCTAAACCTAAACCTAAATCAAACCTTGACTTCAACTCTCCTTCCCGCTGCAGGTCGCTGCCCAGAGAATAATCGTAACGTGAAGAAGCTGCAGGAATTTCCCAGTGATGGTTGAGAGTCGTCTTTCTCCAGCTTCCAGTCTGTTTTTTGGTCTGTCCTCCTTCTGTCCTCCAAACTCACTCTCTCCTGCTGAACATGTTTCCACCTGTTTGTGATTTTCACTGTTTCCTCTTCAGCAACAACTCCTCCAATTTTTTTTTCTTTTTCTTTTTATTGTTTGCTCTTTTATTTTTGGGCTGATTCTTTTTAACTGCATGGCTATCAGAGTCAACTGAGACAAGATTTGAATTTTTGTTGTTATTGCAGTGTGTTTCTTTTATTTGTTTAGCTTTTAGTTCCCATTAAAACCATTCTGATGGGGCCTCTTGTGGCGTAGCAAAAAAAAGGCTGACATTTTGTTATTCTTGCTATGTTGCCGACGTCAAGACATATTAAAAATAAGTAGGAGAAGGTAAGTTTAATATTCTCACCTTAACCCAGTGATGTGAGGGAGTGAATGTCTACTTCCTTGGGTTGCACAAATATTTATTTAATTGTTCAGTTGACGGATGTTATGCAGCGTTAACCAATCCTCTAATAAGTTCTGCATATGTGTACTCTGCACACTCCTTTATTTCTTTACACAACAAATATTGTCATAGCGCACACACACACAAACTCACTGTTCTACATACATAAGATTATTTATGCTGCTTGATGTTTTTGCATTTTGTGACTTTGTTGCCCAGCAAAGTTTTGACCGTTGATCAGCAGGCAGAGAAGAGAAGAAGAACGTCCTTCCTCTGTTTGGCTGCGTGATTCATTTATGACAAATCCCAGGTACCACTGGAGCTGCTTCCTGAGTCAGCTGCACATTGACACATGCTGTAACTTGTCTTGAATCATAAAAAGGAAAAAAAAAAAAAAAAAAAATCAAAATGCTTGTTGAAAAGAGCAAAAAGGAGAAGTATAATCATACAGTCTTATGTCATGCCTGCAGTTTAATTTAATACTGCCAAGGAAATATATGCCACAGAAGTTATTTTTTATTGTTTCTAATGTTCTTTGCTGACAGCTTGGACAAACAATGCGGTGGGTCTGACAGATTTGCTCTTCAAAACTGATATTCCTTTACATTGTTTTATTTTTTGAGTAATTTATGTGTTATTTGATCTCACTGATGAATAATTTAGGGCTTAACTCACATCTCCGAGTAATTAAATATTAATTTATTTTCAGACTTTTTGAAACATCTTTTTAAAGGAGGGCATAAAATACAGAGAGCACTGATACGAGATTGATGGATTCCCGAGTTTTCATTTAGATTAGTTTATTACTTTATATGTAATGCTTTATATGCATTACATTAAGCACTTGCATAAAAATGTTTAGAAATAAAATATGTCAGAAATCAACACTTCTTTCAACCATAAACTCAGTTTAATGATTTCATAGTTTAAATCTAACAATAAGGAAGCCCCAACATGAACAATTTATCTTTTTTTTTTTTTTTTATATTCTACATTTACAGTAAAGTTTCAATACACTTCTCCTAAGGAACATTTATTACATTTCTCTACATCTTTTTATTGCAGTTGACAAGAAAAAAGTAACAGAAGTGCTCACGGTATTGCTACATTTCCCGATTCCTAATCTTTTCTTCCAATGATTTCCAATTCCTTACTGAGAGCTTCTGATAGTTACTTTTGGTGATCAGAGTGCACAGAAAAAAATACTGCTTCCCACGTCCAGTATGATCCAGAAATGTGACCATTTTTGGTTTCTTTAATTGTCTTTGCATACGTCTTCTCATCAGTGTTTGTGGTCCTGGATGTGTCCCAAGCTGCTGGTGTCGTTCCTCCTACTGGTTCCTGTGTCCTCCACTGCCGTTTCTGGTGAAAGGTGGTTCTGTTTTTGTGTCCAAACATTAGAAAGCCCCGCGATGGAAGTCATGAATGAGTCGTCGTCCTGCTGTGCTCACAGTGTGAAACGTATTTCGAGAAGACGCCGAAAGCCTCTGTGCGGAGTGGATGAGAAAACACCAGAAATGCGCTCCTGCGCGCTCAGCAAGATTTCTGACAGAATGGATGGAGGAAGAGTTCACTGGTAGCACAACGTCTTCACTGACTAAAAATAAAAATAAAAAATAAAAAAATGAAAAATGATTTTTTTTTTTAGCAATTTCTCCAGCCTTACTGCATTGTACACAAAACACAAAAACAAATACTGACATCTGCATAGTGCAACAGCAGTTTCTTCTTTACAAATTCCTATGTATATCACTTCAGCTTTAAGATGCAATATGAAGTCCTACCATTTGCTATTTCCCCTTTGCTTCTTTTTTTTTTTTCCCCACAGAGGCCATTGACAGGTGACCAGACAGAAACCACAGAGTCATCTGCTAATTGTGTGAGCCACAAGAGCAGAAGGTTACAGGTATAATCCAATCTACGATGACAGCTATGGCATGAGTCCAGCTAACTCCAGACGCACCTACTACATCTAATTCTGTGTTTTTATTATATAATTGCTGTAAAACTGTAATGCAGAAAGATGAACATAACAAACAAAAGAGAGGTAGGGTTTTAAGTCCGCCACATGAGATCTTTGTGTCTCAAAAATGTTAACACCTCTTGAACTTCTTTGAACATGATGTATGTTTTTTTTTTTCCTTGGGATTATAAGTGATACACCAACACAAAGTGGTTATTCAGATTATTCATGTTTTTAAGCTTGTTTATGCAAAAGATTTCTAAAAAAAAAAAAAAAAAAGAAGATGGTGAGTTTGTCTTTGAGCCACTTTACTCCTGAAGAAAGTTAAATGCAACCAATGGGCTGAATAAGATCTGTTAGAGCGTTAACTGAGAAATTTTGCTGAAAGAAAGTCAGAAGAAATCAAGTTTGTAGTTTGGTAATAATCTACATTGCCGACATAAGAGGCACAGTGAAGAAGGCGCTCTGATTTGATGAAGTAAAATCAACTTTTTGAACTTTGTGTGGAAGAAAATGACTGATTCAGATTACATCATCCGGATTACATCATCACCACTGTGAAACACGGTGGTGGCAGCATCATTGTGTGTGAATATCTGGCCAGAGTTGCTGAATACTGATAAAATATTGATAATATACCAATACCAATTTATATTGGTATTGTATTGGTATACTAATACCAATACAAATTGGTATTAGTAATGGATTCATACATGCAGGAAAAGATTGATTCTTTAGTTTCAGATTCCGTCTTGAAATTTTATTTCACTTTTGTACTGTAGATTCTCAATTCTACCTTAATTTATTTTTGCTTCGATTTGCTCTCAACTGATGATTTTTTGCACTTTATGTAGAAAACTGCACACAACTTCATCATGTAAATATATTGTTAAAGTATTTTGTAGACACCAACACACCTTATCTAGATTCTGTCCTAGAATTATTTGTTTTGAATTAACAAAATAATTCAAAGGAAAAACCACAGAAGTTTGATGTTGTCCTGCTTTAATGATTAATATTGATATTTGTATCAGAGATACTGTTCCTGTATTTACCTGGTATCAGAGTGACACCAAAATACAGCAAGATAACTACCAGTGCTGATGGTGCAAAGTCCAGAACTAAACCTGACCGACTCAGATTTAGTTTTAGTTTCTGATTCAGTTTCTGCAGTGAGACGCATGCAGCTGCTCCAGTCTGGCTGAGACTGGGCTCCATAAAAATGAACAAAAATGTGAGTTTCTTGATTTGCAAAGTTGATAGAAAAACGGCGACAGAATGTGGCTCTAAAAATTCTTACTTTGAAAGGCTGAAAACAAATCAACAGTACCGTTTTCAGATTTCCTTTCTTGTATTATTATGGGAACGTTGTGTTGGTCCGTCACATAAAATCCCAGTGAAACGGTTCAAAAACTTCAAGAAGAATGAATGCATCTGGACACCTGTGTAAGAGTTGAAGGCATCGAGCTGCAGACTCGAAGACGTCCTCTTCAAACGATCAGCTCGAAGATTTTGATCACCAGCCGATGCTCAGGTGATGAAGGAAAACTCAAGAGGATAGAAACATCTCAACACAACGAGGAGTAATATTTATATCTTCTATAAATAAAATAAAATGTGCAGCCAGACCAGCCAGTTTGGCTCTCAATGGCACATGGTTGCCTCCAGTTCACAGTGTGCTTCTTCCTGATTCTTCTCCGTTCCTTCATCGTTAGTACGGAGTGAAGAGAATGGGCCCGTGTGTGGTGCGGATGGGGCCCGGGGCCGGCCTCAGCAGGCTGAGGGGCGTTCCCTGTAGCAGGTGTGGGTGAGGGTGGGAGGTCGGCCCGGGAGGCCGCAGAGCCAGTTGGTTTGACGACGCTGCTGCCGCCATCGCTGCGGCGACAGCCAGAGGACTGGGTAAAAGTCCAGGCCCTAGAGTTTTTGAAAGTTCCTTTGAGAAAGTTCAGAAAAAGGGAGGATGACGCGTTAGCAACGTTTGAAAATGAACCCCGATCAGCAGCAGGAACATTATAAGACAGCATAAATAGTTACCATAAAGTCTGTGCGCTTCTTGTGCCGACTGAGAAGAGGATTAGGTTTACCCGCAACTCCGTCCCGATGCCTTCTGCTCGATATATGCTGCAACGCCAAAGACCGAAAAACACGGACACGATTTTATGAAGCCATTTCTCATCATGAGCTCTTCGTTTTGAGTGTTTTTACCTGTTTAAGCTGCAGCTCAGAGTTGACTCTGACGTTGCATATCTCACAGTGGAAGGTGCGTTCCTGAGTGTTTGGATCAGAGGAGAGCTCCCCTCCCTGCTCAGGGCTGGGTTTGGGACCCAGGCGAGGGTATGCTTTGATGGGTCCCAGTCCACTTCGAGCCTCCAGGATAGTTTTGTGTTTGGTTCCTGGGAACAGCAGAAGAAGAGATTATTTGGCTGAAAGGCCACACGTAGCACTGCTGTCAACTTAGAGCAACATAATTTAATTTTAGATTGTTTTCAATAACAATCTCAGAGACATAATAATTTCTGAAAACATCTTTGCATTTTATAATAAATGTATCTTTAATTTCACTAAAATAGCGAGAAATTTCCAGGATATATTCATTCAGTGAGGGGAAAAAAAACACAAACATGTCTGGAGCTACAACTATTTTTTACCCCAATAATATCTATGAAATGAATCTGAAGAAATAGATTTTTTACTTTTTGACTGTTTGGTTTATGACTCATTTTCTTTTGACTTTCTCTTTATAAAGTGTGCCAATCATTTAGAGGAAGAGTATAAAATACTTATAGAGAAAAATTGTTTCACTTTTCTATTGTGAAACAATCTGTGTACTTGAATATGTACACAGATTGTTTTTTTTTTTTTTTAGAGAAATAAACTTCAGATGTTAAATTTACACAAATAGTAAAAGTTGCAAACCAACACTGGATTTTGTACTCCGTGCCACTTGTCCTTGCTTTCAATTCATAATGAAACATTACAGTTTTGACTCCTGCAATAATTTCTTAAACTCATGAGATTAAAAAGGCCTTCATGTGGTACAAGGTTAAATTGTTTCTATTATAGCTGAGGAAACCTCGAGGGTTACAGCTGAAATGAATGAAGCTGCAGAGGATGAAGGAGTCGGGTTGTCTGAATACACCGAGTGAGTGAGTTCAGTTTTAAATTTTAATCTTCAATAACTCAGAATATTGTTGAAAAATTAACTTTGTTCCGAGTGCAACCCTTTATATAGATAGACACATAAACTGAAGTTTTCAAGCCTTTCTTTCTGTTAATTGTGATGATTTTCTGCGTGCAGCACAAAGTGAAACCCACTGCGAACAGGTGCAAATGCAAAGCAGATGGCAAAATGAGCTGCAAACACATGAATGGTGCAAAAACAGATGCAACAGAAAAATGCTGCAAACAAACAACGATGCAATCCCAGACAAAATGCTGCAACACGCGAAATAAGAGGAAGAGCAGAAACGCCGCAATGAGTAAAAACAACAGCAGGTATAAAATTGTACAAATTCCACAGCAGCGGCTAAATGGTTTCCTGGAGTGGTACACTGTTTCTCCACCATTAGCACATTTAGCAGCAAGTACATGAGGGTGACTGACAGCACTGAGACTGTCTTCATGCCTGTGATTGGCTGTTTTTGACTGGGAGCTGTGCATTTCTGCAGATGGCAACAGAAGCTCAGTGAGGAGGAGGATGAGGAGAAACTTTTCACTGATTGTCTCATACAATCACAATGTGGCGACAGTTTTAACAAATCAGAAAAAAAAACTTTGTAAATTTTTCACACTGTACCTTTAATAGATAAGTGTAGGATGATCAAAAGTATGTTTAATATGTGATTCATGGTTGTTTTTTCTTTCCCAAAAGGCAGGTTGTGGTTGAACTGAGTCTGATCAGGACATTCATATGTCCTGATGAGTGTCCAGAATTTCACATCAATAGACGCTGAAACACTTTTATCAGTTTTCTATTTGCTTCTAAGAGCTCTGAACTTGCATCGTAGAGGTTGAGTTCCCACCGTTTTCTCTGTGATCTAGTCAAACTTCTGCAGATTGGACCAACCTTTGTTATGCGCCTCCAGCTGTGAAAGGGAATTAACAGCTACTTTGCAGAGAGAGCAGTAGAGCAGCTTTTTGGCTTTTTCTTCCTCCGACTCTCCTGAAGTCGGGCTCGGTGCCGGGGAGGGGGTGTCAGGTAGAGCGGCCGCTGCTGGGTCCCCAGAGGAGCTGCTGAGGGCCGCCGAGGAGGAGGGCGAGGACGGCAGGGGCGTGCCGACAGACGCAGACTCTGCGTCTGCTGAGTTCATCTGAGTTGTCGGGAGGTGGTTAGGGGTCAAGGGTGAATCTTTCAGGCTGGGGCAGGACTGAGGATCATCTGCAAGCAACAGAAATATTTCTGGTCAATGAATTATTTATCGAAAACCAAGCATGAGTCACACAGGCGATGATCCAGACGTAATATAAAAGTCTGAAAAGAAAAGAAAAAACAGCCATGCAATGCCTCCAGCAGTAGTGCTGCGCTTGCTGTTTCCCTGAGGTCAAACAGACTGCAGTGAGACTCCAGCTGGATGTGCAAACAGCAGGTCTGACCAACCCACTGTGACAGGACATGTTTACATGATGGAGCTTGGCGGGATTCGTTTCGTGTAATTAAAGATTCCTATGGCAGGTGTGCAGGTAGAAATAAAACAAATAACATCAATTATTTGTAAAATAAATAGCCTCTGAGTTGAATTTTTAAAATAAGTGACACAAATATTCACTTTGTTCAACAGATTCTTTGATTTTTGGCCAATTTTTCTATCACCTTCCATGATTTAAGTGACAGTCTTACCCTGCTTGTTGGGATTAGGATCAGATATCGGGCTGGACGGCGTGAGGCCGGGTGGGGAGGGCGAGGATGGAGGCTGAGGTTGCTGTTTGTCTCCATCTTGGAGACGTGATGTCTTAGACGTCTCGATGCCCTTCACCCTTCGAGCATGGCGGTTTCCTTTATAGTGTGCCTCCGCTTGACTCTGGGCAAATACATATACGTGGCATCATTGCATTATGTAATAAAATAAAATATAAAAAGAGCACATACAAATTTGTAATGGTAAGGTTAGAAGTGATGATCAGACTTCAGGAGGCAATAAAATCTTTAAACTCCATGTAGAACCCAGGCTGAATAAACACATCCGGTGTTAGTTTTGAAAACATCTGGTCCACAGACAGCCTGATTAATTAACCAGCTGTTAAAAGTTCAGAATGACAAAAAGACAATATTCTGCTGAGAACATACATTTACAGGACAACTACCACTAATTTTAGTGTTTATTTTATAATGCTGATTAAGTCTATCCGTAATTATTTACAGTATTGTTACTACTGTAAAAGTCAGTATGGTTTGTTTCTTTAGAAATATGAATAATGAATAATAATAGGATATGCTTTCATAATTTTAGATTTTTTCCACCTGTGACAGGTTTCCACACGTTTTGCAAAAAAGAAACATTTTTTACTCTTAGGAAAAAGAAGCTATGAGGATTATACACACCATGACTACTAACTTTATGAAATTCAAAATAACAAAAATTCACATAAGAGTAGAAATAATCAGTTGTGTTCGAAATATATTTTCTCTAAAGGAGGGAGAATTACAATTGAAGTTGTTTATATTTAACAGCTGGATTGTGTTTCTGTGTGAGACTCAAACAAAAGGCTCAAAACCCGGTGGAAATATGTGGTCTTCATAAAACACAAGTAAAATTTAAAACCTGTGGTTTAGAAAATGAAATTGCACTGAAGAAGACGTGACACCAGAAACACCAGTTTCAGTCAGGGTGATGCAGAACAAAACTCAGAAACTGACAACTGTGAAAAATGAGAAATGAAGACAAAACAAAAAAATCGCTGCATGACTGTAGAGACAATGCAATATGTCTGCAAAATACAGACTGGCTGAAAAACTGGAGCCAGAAACAAAAAGGAAAATCAAGACATGAGAAATAAAAGTGGGCTGCACAGTGGCGCAGTGGGTAGCGCTGTTGCCTTGCAGCAAGAAGGTTCTGGGTTCGATTCCCGGCCCGGGGTCTTTCTGCACGGAGTTTGCATGTTCTCCCTGTGCATGCGTGGGTTCTCTCCGGGTTCTCCGGCTTCCTCCCACAGTCCAAAAACATGACTGTCAGGTTAATTGGCCTTCCCAAATTCTCCCTAGGTGTGAGTGTGTGTGTGCGTGGTTGTTTGTCCTGTTTGTCTCTCTGTTGCCCCGCTGGCGACCTGTCCAGGGTGAACCCCGCCTCTCGCCCGGAACGCAGCTGGAGATAGGTACCAGCAACTCCTGACCCCGTTAGGGAGAAGGGTGACGGAAAATGGATGGATGGATGGAGAAATAAAAGTGCGACAATGTGAAGATTTGAAACACACTTTTGATTTTAAAACAAATGAAAACGTGGAAATCTAATTGTCCTCTGCTAACCAAAGTGTTTCTATTTTCCAACTAAAGATGCACCAATCAACACCGGTTCTAGACACTATTACTTAAAAGAGGGGGAAAAAAAAACAGGTTTTTGCTTATTTTTTCTCTGTTTTAGCTCTTTGTTTGAGGTGATACTTTGAAATCTCACAGAAAAGGAAGGAATAAAAAGACTATTCTGTTTTATGGTTCACAATCTTTGTCCGTAACCTTTATCAAATTTTTATTAAACTCAACAAAGTACATCAGAGTGCCTGCTGTGGGTTGATGCTTTTATGCACTGAAAATGGTGGGAGTTTGATGCATTTAAACAACAGGGGGAAGAAAATCAGATTTTTCATTGTGACCTCCTGTGAACCCTGTTTCTTTCCACTGCAGTTATTCCTCGGTTCGAGGGTCCCTCTGGTGACGGCGCAGCCGAAGCTGCCATGATGTGCTGATGAGGCTGTCAGTGAGGATTAGCCTCTGAAATTTTATGTCCTCCTTTGCCACCAAACCACAGTGGTGAGTTGATGATGATTATTGAGTGGCGACATTATCTAAAATGGGTTCTGCCAGCAGCAGTTGGCATCCGACTGCCAGCGCAAGAGATGCAAAAGAGGTTCTTGCTAAAAAGTAAAAAACAAAAAACCCCCCCAAAAAAAAAACACTGGTGCAAATAGAAAAGTTTGTGATGTGGAAATTGGTTTTTGTCCTAAATGATTTGTTTGTGTCATACAGCAACACTTTTACATAAAGCTCACATTCTTTCAGTTCATTGTTCTGGAAAGTAAAGTTTTTGTAGTGCTTACACTTTTTCAACATTTTCCACATTATTTCCACAAGCTTTAGTGTATTTTGATGGGATTTTATGTGAGGAAACAACACAAGGTGGTGCATAAATATTACGTAAAACAACATTATTTTCAACAGATCTTATACAAATTTAGAGTCTGAATCTGTATTCAGAAAACTTGAATGAATACTTTTAGAGATACCACTTGCTGCAACTGGAGCATTTTGTGACAAAGAAACAAATCTTAAGTATATTTACTCTGCTTGCATGGATGTAAGGTGGATGTTTTGGCAGACAGTCCTGGTCAGAATAGGAATTTGTTCTTTCCAGATACTGTAAATGCTGCAATGTGTAAGTTTCACATTAACCATCCATACATATCTGACACATTTATGTTTGTGGTTGTAACCAGACAAAATGTCAAGAAGGTCAAGAGTATTTGACTAGCTTTACTTTCAACCATGTCACTTCATGATAGCGTGCTACTGGCTAAGAAAATTTATTTGTTGTGGAAAATAAGTTGAAGTTGTGGTTTCTGTGGTGCCTCGCATTTGTGCTGTGTTTAAAATTAGAGCGTCTCTGGTTTCCTCCCACGGCGTGATTGTGTTCGTCTGTCCTGGCTTGACAACATGACTTGAATCGATGGAAGTCACTGAGAAACTTTTAGAGAGTCTACGTCAAACCACAAATCGCTATTGTTTGATGAGCTTTTAGTAAGGGTTATTTTTTTATCTGTCACACAGCAGAATCACACTCTCACTTTCTGCCTGACAACACATACAGTTATACTTGTTTCCTAGAATATCCATTACACAGCTCAGGGGCCCAAATGAAGCATGTCAAAGGTGTTGGGGACTCTAAGGAAGGAGGATCTCTGGGATGTGCCCAAGATGCCTCCGTAAGTCTGAGGTATTAACTACCAGTGATGGCTACCAAAGTAGCCCTCATCCTGATTGGCGATGACAGACAGGCAGATATAGCTCTGCTAGAGAAACTCTACTCCCCCAGCTTCTGTTCGCTGTAGCCCTACAATTAGCCAAACCCACGAAGGCCTGAGACTCAACATGCAAAAGCTACGGAGGAGAAAATAACCGATATTTATCTTTTTTTTTTTTGTTAGTTCACTTTCTGCAGCAAAATAAGCGCATTTTTTCCTAAACATGAAGCCAGCGTTATCCACCAATGTCCAATTTTTAGAGCAAAATATGATTCTGACACTTATTGAACAGATTCAGTTCACCGTTCACAGCATAATGAATTAGTCAAATCCCAGCAAGTTGAGCTTCTGCTCATCCATATTTAAACAAATTTTCAGACCCCCCAAAAAATGATCAAATGACGCCCTGCAGTCAGACCAATTGAAAAGGTCTCCTTCTAAATCTTATGACATAACATTATTTCCTAATTTTAGCCTCATCCTGCTTCTCCTCTGAGTTGTTTCAGCCTGTGTGCCACAGTCTGATTTGGGAACGAAATTCGCTTCATCCCAGCATGATCTGCTTAGTCAGACGGTTCATGGCCACGGAGAGGACAGGTGAAGCTGCTGAATCTGAATCAGCTTTTTAGGTGGCATAACAGCACTGGAGCTCACTCACACATCATGAATCTTTAATGACCTTTGGTTACTGGAAAAATACATTGAAAAGCACATTATTGTCCTTCCGCATATATTGTACAACGTACGAAGAAACTGATTTAGCTCTCGTCCTCAAGTGAAAAGGAGAAAACAGAAACACTGAGCTTTGACTCAAGCAACCATTTTTGATGATGAATAAAACCTTGGCAGATAAATTAGAAGCTTTTTTTTAATGTTTTTGTTGATGCAAAGAAATTACAAGTGAGTCAAATTTAATTACATTTCTAAAATATCTAACCTTAAGCTTGGTAAAAAGCTCGAGTATTCACTTTGCTTCAGATAAATTGTATTGTTGAAAACTTTTGCAAATCGGTTTTAGAGGTTTTCAGTAAGTAAAACCTCTAAAAGCACTTTTTAATTTGTGAACAAGGCCATTAATTGTGGCACGGAGAGATGAATGGGGATGAGGTAAAGTCAAGATGCACAATGACACCAGATCTTATTTCCACAGATGCATCAAATTCAAGCAGGAAACAATATGAGGTTGTTTGCACACATCAATAATCTGTTTTTGAAGATGGTGCATTCAGTCCTGCTCTTACTGATGACCTTCATTTGCAGGTTAATGAAATCATACAACATTCCCAGAGTTAGATGTTAGATGCAACGTAATCAACTGATGTCCTCGGTGACAATGTGAATAAAATCTAAATGGGACAAAATATGAAAAAAATGTTCCAGCGTTTCGTCGCATGCCAGACAGAGCCATGCAAAGGAATATTTAAACGACCGAGGAACAAGAAAAGGGATTTAAGGAGAAAATGAGAGCGAGAAAATGTAACTAAAATCCTTTTTCTTGCTAAGCAGGATGTGCTTTGATGTTTTTATCTCCAAAGCGACAAAAGCGCAGAAAGCAGATAGAGCGGGCTGAGGAGCCACATCGACTGCGCCGAAGACGAGCAGCGGCGGCAGGAAGAGGGGGTGGAAAGAAGCTGGAGAGCAGGAGAGACGGGAGAAGGTGCACAATGCGGAGCCTCACAAAGGGGAGAGGCAGTAAGACGAAAACTGATGAGGGAAATTAAAACATCATCAAACAGGCAGTGAAACATGGCAGCCGGAGCAGAGCGGGAAGAGAGAGGTAGGGACGAGCGAGAGGAGTCCGGCGTGGCTCGGCGGCGGTGACGATGGCTAATGCAGCACACTGTGACGTCAACCTTGCAGCAGAGCCGAGCTCAACTCTCGCAGGCTAATCTGTCCTCTGTGGCCTGCAATGAATTGCAGCGTTATAATTACAACACATGCGGGCAAAAGCACCTGCCTCTCAAATGCCTCGCTTAAGCAGTTGACCTCTTTCACTTTGCAGCCAATACTTCTGTTTACATCAACACAACATGCTGATGCACATCAAAGAGCAGGCATTACTAATTGTGCAGGTTTTGTTTTTCAGCTGCCCGGCAATGTCTCTTCTAAAATGTATGTTCATTTTTATGAATTTGGTCCTAAGGACAAAGGAGCCAAGTTGATAAGGAGGGGCGATGTTGTGTTTGAAACCTCATTATCGCGTGTTGATTTATAGTGACGAATGAAGAAAAGGGAGATATAGTGGTCGCTTGGAGATCTATCAAACCAGCACCCTGCTGATTTAACAGAGTTCCATCTAGCTGACGCAGTCTGGCTTCAGCTCTTTAATTTCTACGAACAACTGCTTCACCTTAACCCAGAGGCTAATCAGCCCAAGTTTTACCCATCAGGGTTTATTTCCGGCGTAGCAGCTGTTGGGATTGTCAATGCCTGGGACAGATTCTTTCACACCTTTCCAAGTCCAACAGATTTTTTTTTTTTTTACTGTAATTTGTCATCTCAAGCTAATGATGCTTGAATGTGGGACTGATGGTGCTGCATAGGGTAGACAGATAAGAAGGGGAAATGTTTTGACTGCATTGTCTGATATTCTCTCTATCATTT
The DNA here is from genome assembly GCA_922788865.1 of Poeciliopsis turneri. Classification (NCBI taxonomy): domain Eukaryota; kingdom Metazoa; phylum Chordata; class Actinopteri; order Cyprinodontiformes; family Poeciliidae; genus Poeciliopsis; species Poeciliopsis turneri. The sequence goes on along the minus strand of CAKLNU010000148.1, from coordinate 1,241,274 downwards.
AAAAAAAAAAACAGTTTGAACTGCAGGTAATTCTTGCATTTAGAGAGATCAGATATCGATTGGTTTAATAAGGCAGTCTGAATTCATCAGCAGCTGTTTTGTACTGACAAAGGAAACAGAAACGGTAAAGCATATTCTTATCTGATTGAGTTTATACTATATAAACAACATGTTTTGTCACTTCATAGTCTGGCTGTTGACTTTCTGCTGGATCTGTAGTAACTATAGCACAAACTATTACTTTAGGTTTTTTTTGCTACACTTACATCCAACATTCCAACTGAGGAGAAATGATCCTTCCTGTACTTCAAAAAAGGTCACAAACTTTTCGAGGAGAATAAATCTTAGCTGCAAAAATGCGTCCTATGTCTTTTTTCTGTGCCAAAAATAAACAGACATGCATCAATTTTATATATTCTCATTTGCAAAACTTAAGTCATCTGTTTGCAGTTGTAGTCTTTAGTGATGCAGTGTTAAGATCAACGTGCCTTTTTGGTCAGAAGAAAAGTGAGCTTTTAAACTAAATTATGCCCTGTGCATCTAAGTGAATTCTGATTATTTATTAATGTTTCAAAACTCAAAAATATCTTCATGTTTTGTATTCAATATTTAACGCCATGAAGATGCCCTGATGAAAAAATAAGGCGTGTATCTGCTTCTAAACTGCTGCAAACACCCACCAGAGTGAGTAAGCCAAGAGCTGCACTGAAAGCAGAGCGTCCGTTCATTATTAAAGAATGTCCACAGTCTCTCAGGTTACCGTGGAAGGAGCTGTAGAGCTGCAGCGAAGCAGATGCTGCACGCAGCGTTACGAGAGCAGCGTGGGCGAACAGGTGCTCCGGTTTAAGACTTCACACGCGGCCATCAGGAGAGCAGCGAAGCCCCCACAAAGATCTGTTTTATACATGAGTACTAAGTGAACGCAATGGATAAGAATGTAAATATAAACATGCTGGTGTGAATTAAAAATACTCTCCTGTCAAGAACACCAGACTCCTGTAGATTATGTGGGAACATGCAGGTCTGCACAAGAGGGACACATAATTGATGGCTCCTGAAAGAGAGAACAGGGCTAAGCTTCAAACGACTTTCTCTTTTTTTTTTACACACGACTGAGTTTAGAGGACAAATTCTTCACACTTAACCCCAAGAAAGAGTCCTATTTCTAGCCAAAGCTGTACATTAGGTGCCTGTTCATGCGAAGGTTAAAGGTTACCGCAACAAATAATAAACACAAGATGTTTCCATCTTTTAAAGTCGTAGTTGTCAAACCAGAGCAGAAGAGCATTTACCTTATTTCTAGTGGTATTTTGGTGAAGAACCATTGATACTGAGAACTAAAAACTAACTCTCTGCTGTGATGATTAAAATATTTTGCTTCCTGGTGCAGCCAAGGTGTTTTTGTGATCTTTTAATGGCGTCTTTGCTTCTTTTGTCTTATTGGTTTTAGCAGACTGGGAACCAAATGTGGTAATGGTTTCACAAAATAACGTTTAGATAAACCGCGTGTTGTTCTTGAAACTGGAGTTGTTAGGCTAGGTATAAGGGCTGAACAAAACATGTTCATCACATTTTTTGCACATTCAAAGATGTGAAATTTCATAATGAATTGTTTTAGGACCTCTTAAAACTTTAAATCAAAAATAAGATGCAGCTGGCCACACCCCCAACTCAACGTTTGCACTCACACATGGGAATAGTTGCTATTAGATGCACAGTTGAACAGCCGTACATCTTTGAAAAGCACAAGTCCAGCCTCCTGCACAACCAGCTTGAATGCAGCAAGTGGTTTCTGGATGGTAGGTCACCAACAATACATTTGTCTTTTCCAACAGCCATTGTACAGAGGTGAAACCAGCTTATCATATGTCCTGGAGCTCAGCTTGGGTTGCTAGGTGACAGGCTGGGCTCAGCTGGGGTTGCTAGGTGACGGCACCAGTGCCTGTCGATAGTGACTTAACAATAGGGACGTTTTTGAAAAGACAAATTTCTTCCAGATATAACTTATTTCCTAAGAATGACTGAGTGTTGATTTTAAGCACTTGGATTGTTTTTAGAAACAGTTGAGACCCAAACAAAAGTATAAAAACATGAAAAATATCATAGGTCCCCTTCAAAGCTACTGACACATTCAAATCCTTAGAACATGTTAAATTACAGTTTTGTCTTCTGAGAGAAACATTAAGGCTTTGATCTTCAGTGCTAATCAAGAATTTGCTTTTACAAAATCAGTTTTTATCACGTGAAGAACTGCAGTGAAGAACATGAAGCTTCCCCTGTTCACATGTGACCACTGACATTACGCTCTATAAACAGTACAGTGGACTCAGCTCATGTCAGTCATGTCAAGCAGTAGGTTTCGGAGCCTTGCGTTACGAGTTATTTGTTTTTCGTCTTCAGTTAACGCTGCTGCCTCCTTAATGGGGACACTCGGATCTTTCATCTAAAGTTTCATGACTTCAGGCCTCTTTAGTTTCAGTGCCTCTGCCCCGTGTTAGCAAAGCCGTGCCTGTCAAAACTGAAAGGCAGAAAAACGTGCCTGATCAGCACCGGGGTGACCTGGAGGACGAACTGTGGTTTCTCCTTCTGCTTCACACCAACCCTCAAACATCTTACAGTCCATTATAATCCCATCATAACATCCCACACACAAATACTGTCATATCCACACATTTGCAATGAACTCTTTAGGAAATGTTTCTAAAGTCACTGGAGATACTCTAACGTAGAGCCTCTGAAATATGTAAAGCCAATCAGTTCCTTGTTTGCCAAGCTTCATCTCTCTCTACATTACATGCTGATTCCACTGGTTGACCAAAGAAAAGGCCGTCCCAGACGTTGGAGTCAGTAAAGCAAGCAGGGATTTCTGTCCTTCTACGCTCCCCAATGCAACAAGCTAAAATTAGAACCGAGAAGGACTTTTCACTTTCCCCGTTTGTGCTGTCAGTCAGCGACCGACACAGGATTCTGAGAATTTATGCTTTAGTTCAACGTTTAAATAAATGCAGCTCTGGTGCAGTGACCCTGAACGTATTTGAAAGAATATTGGTTTATATGGCCACCTTACACGATGGTCCACCTGTGGATGTTGAGCAACTCTTGTTCCTTCAAGTACAGCTAAATATTTTCAAAAAATAAACATCCTGCCACTAAAAATTAAATCGAATGCTTTGAATCGTTGTTTCATACAGGGAAATTCTCGTCATCCTGTCTTCTCTAAATGCAAATGATTTCAGCACTTCTGTGCGTTTGTTTTAATCATTATTTTTAGCCATTTACAAACGTAACATAATCTTTGTTTTGAAAACAACTTCTCTTTTTCAAGCAGCAATGCTATCTGGATATTATTAATTATTCCAAACTCTCAGCCTAATGTTCTCAGATATCTGAAGTTAGCCGGTGAGCATAAGCAAACAACAAATATAGCAAACAAATATCACCTCACACACCTAAATATAGACCCCACAGTGAAAAAAACCTATTTTAATAACTTTTAAATAAAATTTTAATTGCCATTTTGCATGGTTTTTACAGGCCTCATTAAAACGTAATAGCCCACTTGGATTCATTGTTTGTGTCACAATGAATCCTAGTAGTGCAACCACCCATGAGGTAAAACACAGAGGATAATGCTGTCAGGACACTTTTCTTCAACAAACCTCTGAAATAAAGTTATTAAAGTCTACAAAAAAAAACCTTCCAGCGTAGCAAGAACCCCGAACACACAGCCAGAGCTTCAACAGGAAAGTTTTGATCAAAACCAGAACTAAATCCAACACAGGCAATATGGAAAGAGTTACATTTATCCAATCTAATGTAGCTTCCTCTGTCTTGCAAATGAGAGTGAATCAAAGTTTCAGTCTCTAGATGTGGCAGAGATGCAGTAAAAATTCCTGCATTTTTTAATTTTGTTTATTTTGAGTGCAAATGCATTTCATGCTGTTTCTTTTACATACAAGATAAAAAAAAAAAGCACTACTTTGACTTGGTCTATCAGGTAAAATCATTACTAACCAGAAGTCAGTGGTTTATTGTGACAAAGTTAGAAAAGCTTAAAGAGTGTGAATGTTTCTGCAGGGCTCTGTGGACAGTGCAAACTTTCATACCTCTGAGTTGAAGCGTATTTGACAAACGTTGCAGGAGATTATCGGCCTCTTTGTTTTCACAATAGGCGGCCCGAACGTGTGCGTCATCACAGCCTTCTGGACCGGGTCCATCTGAGGAGAGACGAGCCAGAGGTCGCATCAAACATTCAGCAGCACACGGCGAATTCAGACGGCGTCGTTCAGTCCCCCTATGGAGCATGTGAGGCTTCCACTGAGGAAACGTGGATGGGAGTCGAACGAGTGAAGGTGAATGACAGGGGAAGCTGCAGCAAGACGACGTCTAACAGAGAGCTGGAGGTCGATCAGTGATTTAACATCAACAATCTTTTTCATTCACATCAGGGTCAGAGCCCTGATCACAAGCTGCCCACCCCAAGCAGTTCTTGGTGATATTGATTCATGTACCAAACATTTATTTTTTATTGTCAAAATCAAATCCAAAAACAAATTTTATTTGTGTAGCACATTTCAGCAAGGAAGCATTTCAAAGTGCTTTGCATCATAAAAGATACAAAGTAATAGAGCACAAAACATGTTTGAATGTTTCTTGAAAAAAATAGAGTTAAACAACATTTAAAAAAAAAAAATGCAGTGGATAGAAAATGAAAAAAAAAAATCAACAGCAGAAAATGTAGACATTTTTTAATATATTCCATATTTAAGTCATTGTGCTATAACCTAAAATTAACGCATCTAACCCAGTAATTTCTAAATGAAGCACATACATGTAGCCTGTTATTTTCATTGAAGGGTTTTCCTGCAATTCTTTCTCAGCCGACTCGTTTGAGCTCCCGGACCTGTTGGTGGGGTTTGAACAACCACAGAGCTGGGTGTTGCCTTGGTTAAACAGCCAAAAGTACACCGAGGTTTTACTCAGCCTATCATCTCAGACTCACTCTGAATGCATGTTGCTATATTAGATGGTTTACACCACAAAGCCTCAGGCAGCATCGAGAGCTCTGCAGTTCGTCTGAAATCTCGAACGTTGCTTCAATAAACTGCAGATCCCTTCAAGGTTTCTATTGATGTAGTTGTTATTTATGGAAGACTAGTTAATTTGTGTAGCACATTTCAGCAGCAACTCAAAGTGCTTCACAGGATAAAACCATGAAAAGGAAAAATAAGAACATTGCTGTGGCATAGTAAAGGAAAATAAAGAAAATTGATGAAGTTCCAGTTATCAAAGGCAACTCTAAACAAAGGATTTAAAGGAATTCAGTGTTTAAACATTTTTGCAGTTTTCTGGAAGTTTTTTTCAGATTAGAGGTGCATAAAAGCGGAATGCTGCTTCTCCATGTTTGCTTCTGGTTCTGGATGCAGAGCAGATCTGTTTTGCCCTATTTTTGCCCATTTTTCCTCGGGTCAAACTCAACCAAACTAAACACAGAGCGTCCATGAATAGTAATTTTACAAGTCCATTCGTGTTACCATTTCAAGTGTTTATCCAAACATCAGGATGCTGACGCCTCCCTGTTCCACTGTGGGGACGATACAAAACATGTCGATCTGCACCAAAAAGTTCAATTCACTCTGAACACTTTGCTGCTTCATTCATGTTTTTATGCAGGTTTTGTAGGTGAAGCACAATGAAACACGCACTCTGTTTCTGACTTTTGTCCACAGTCTGATTGATGTTTCCTGCGTTGCAGCTCCTTGCTGCACTTCTTTGGCCACCTGTTCTCGTCAGGATCTCCATCTGTGCACCTGTCCCCACTCTTACGACCTCATTAACTTATTTTATCTACTCCTTGTCTCCTCTTTCCCTCGCTCATACACTGGGGCTTTTGTTGCACCTGCACTCTGTCCTGTTCGCTTTGTATCGCGTTTTTCACTACGTGGTGCTTGGATCGGTTGACATTACTTAGCTTTAATTGTTGCAAATTCTAAATTAAATAAGACTGAACTCATTTACTGCGTTGGGGCCTTAAATATTTAGTCATCCTCAGTCTGATCTTTAGGTAACGATCCAGACTTTTGGCATTTTGCCTTTTTCTCCTCTTTGATCTCTTTAGGAAAAACTCAAGAGTAATTCAGTTTGTGAGATCATCAACAAATGTCACAGCTTAGGCTCACATTTTAATGCTGTCACCTTGAGATCAGTTGCTTTCTAATTGAAGTAATGAAACTCATTTTGTGAGGACTTAAGAAAGTCGGTTTCCTCTTTATTAGAAGATAAAGATAAACATTCATCTGTGTGTATTTTAATGACAGTTTCAGTTTATTTCTAAGTCACAAAAGAACCTAGAGAAATGAGATTCTGTCAAAGTAACGACGGTATGTCATTCGGCAAATCACAACACTTTCAATAAAAAGTTGACATTATTCAAAATGTGTTCGTTATGACATAAATTTGTAATAAAAGTGTTTGAACTTTAAAAGTTAAGTAGCTTCATCTTATTAAAGCTACATAAGCCGTTATCAGCTGTCGCCTTTTTCTCCTCCATTAAAACTGAACAGAAATGTCAGTAAAAAACATCCGAGCCTCCGATTTGATCGAAGAAGCTTTCACTCCGTAACAATACTTATCGATATTTAAGTATGGATTGAAGTATCGAGTATCAATACATTAAATCCTACTTCCAGTTTCATGTCAAATCCACATGAATTAAATGACAGCTGTCACACATGACATTTTTTACCCAGGTGCACATGTACATTAAAAATGACATGCAATGAAACAACTTACAATTAATTAAATTATGAAATGAAAGAGTCGACAAAACAGTCACAAAATGTCACCAAAATCACTCTTTCCCTCTAAACTCTTTCAGAAGATCTTGAAAATATATCTAATTGTGTCATTTGATGAATTTTGGTATATATATTGCATCGTGAGCAGAATATCAAGTGTCATATTACATCGTAAGATTAGTGTATCGCTTCAGCTCTAATGAACAATGAAATTGGCAAATCATTTTAATTAAATTTGGAATAAATTTTTCTTTTTTTAAATTTTGTGTTCAGTTAACTTGATACAATTGCTTGAGGCTGCAGACTTGCCATCTAATGATTTTAAAAAGACTGAGAAATACTTTACGCTTGTCTCCCTACAGACACCGAGTCGTTTCTGTAACCTCTAAAGCCAAACCTCAGACTAAATGTTACGTTTTAAATATGTAGCTGAGGATGACAAAATCATAGACTTTGTAAATTTTTCCAGCACAAAGAGAGAGTGACTTGAATGAAGGTGCATTGACACTAGTGGTCACCCGAAATGTCTTCAACGAAGCAGGATGAATCACAAAGCTTTGCAGGGGCGAGTCTGTCTGAGTGCATGCAGATGAAAACACTGATATTGTGTTTATGCATCTCTGTTTGTGACCAGCTTGACCTTGAAAATGCACATGAAACCCAATCTGGAAATGAAAAGGAGCCGCAGAAAACGCTGACTGCGGCAAACACAGCCTGTGCCTCTTATTTGATTGATTAGCTGTAACTCATTTTATTGCAGCAAACCACTTGGCGGTACTTCTTTTCAATCACGCTGAAACCAGCTGTGCTGAGTAGAAAAACAGCTGTCACCCCCATCATTTCAGATGACACAATGTACAATAAGATAAGATGGGCTTTATTGTCCCGCTCGGAACAATCTGCCTTGGTATAAATAAAACACAAACAATGGACAAAACTGTAAATTGTACAGTGCAACCACCTCTAGGACGTTTGCTACCAAGTGAAAATAGTCTCACAACATCTGTGTGTGTGTGTAAAAGTATTTGTAAGTATGTAAAAGTATCTGTGCGTGTGTAAGACTGGATTTGTAAAATTCAAAAATAAAACAAACCTTCTCCTATACCTACTAATGTTGAAAAAGTACGCACAAGTCACCTGGATAAAAAACTAAAGTTTAGAGGATAAAAACACTAAACTCATAGCAAAACTCATATGACCCAGCTTTTTACTAGCATGTAAACGCACCATCTACACTGGGAGCTCCCAAAGTGTGAAATGAGTCTCAAAAATACTTGTGCACTTGTAACCGGATCTTTGCGTAAATGCAGTTTTGTGAGTGAGACTTGTGCAAACTTTTGTAGGTGCAGGAGAAGGTTTATTTTATTTTTCACACACATACAGATATTTTTATACAGGCACAGATACTTTTACACAAAATATTTTCCACAAATATTTTGAGACTCATTTCACTCCATAATTTGCCCTCTTGAGCAAGTGAAGAGTTAAAGACAAACAGAAGGTTTGTATATATTTGAACCTAAGTGCAGAGGGACAAGGGAATGCTTGAAGCAATTACTGCGTCTCTGGGGAGCCTTTTACTACTGGCCTGAAGCATGAATCTCATACTCTGAATTCAACCACATCGCTAGGAACTACTATTCTATAAACTTGTCTAATTATGGCTTGTGAAAAAATGACCTAAAGACTCGAACATTGGCAAAGTTACAAGTTAGTTTTTTGGGGATCTGTGTAAATCAGGTGATCTCAGCCAACAAATCTGTCTAAGTCTGACTTTTTGGTTGCTAGGAGTTTGACGATATATGTTGAAATATATGTATTTCAAAAAAGGTATGTCAGAAACACAGAGTATTTCTGTGTCAGTGCATGACCACAGTAAATCAGAGCCACCATAATACCAGTGACTGTAGAGGCACCAGAATTTCCTCCAACTTGGTGCAGAAATAACAAAAGCTGTTGCTGTAAGTTATTGTTGAAATGATGCTTGTGCCAGTTATTGTTACTGTCCATTTTATCGACATCCAAATTTTAAGTTCTCGTCTATCTTTTGAGGTAAATGGCAGTGAGTTGAAGACACATCGCTGTGTTCACGTGCTGGTGTGTGAGAACTCACAGCGTTAAAGTTGTGGAAGAGGCCGATGCCGGCCGGATGAGGCGACTCCAGAGGAAACTGGAGGAAAGGCTTCAGGTCCAGAGGCGGCGGGAGGACAGGTGGGTTCCTGAGGAAGGCAGGGACCGGCGCCGGTCGGTTTACACTTCCTGTTGAAGGTAGAGAAGAAAACAAAACGTTACTTGTTTTGATGACGTAAATCAAGTCCATATATATCTGTATATATATATCAAACGAGCCAAAATCATCAAGTCAAAAGTAATCATAGTACCAAGAATAAAAATGTACAGTATTTTTTTTTTTTTTTGTAGGAATGTTGGAATTTGCTGTATTAAAAGAAATACATGTAGTTTTCTAATTTTTTAAAACTCAATGGAACAAATTTAATCTCAGGTATAACAGTGCAGTTGGGGTCACTTTTCTTTCAAAGCACTTGCTTTATTTAGACAAATTTAATAAATCAAGTTGATTAACTATCCTCTCCTCTCCTCTCCTCTCCTCTCCTCTCCTCTCCTCTCCTCTCCTCTCCTCTCCTCTCCTCTCCTCTCCTCTCCTCTCCTCTCCTCTCCTCTCCTCTCCTCTCCTCTCCTCTCCTCTCCTCTCCTCTCCTCTCCTCTTCTCTCCTCTTCTCTCCTCTCCTCTCCTCTTTACTCTCAGTAGCTCAGCGGCAGTGAACGCTGCTCTTGAGGAGTCTGCTGTGATGGGCAGGAGGGCTAAGCTCCTTAAGCCTCACAGCTGGGCCGCTGCAGATATCACTCTATACTCAAATTCTCTCCCTCTCTCTCCAAACTCTGTTTTCTGTTTCCATTTCATGGTCGCTTACTCCGCCTGCCTCTGGCTGCCTTGTTCACCCTCTCAGCCCAGCACCGACTCTTGTGTTTTGTTCATCTACGTTCTTCACAGCTGTTCCAACGCCTCTTTTCTGGATTTTGAAGATAATCAGTCAAAGAACGATGTGGTCATTGTAGACAGTCAGCATTGCTCAACCCTGCCATTTTATGATGAACACTCAACGTTTTGTGTTCAGAAAAGCTGAAAATTTAGAGGACAAAAGAGGATGCTCCTTGTTTTGGCAACAATGAAAAGCTTAAAGGAATTAGAGGGAAAACCTTCTTGTGCTGATGCTGTTTTGTGTCTCAACCTTCCTCCATTTTGTTCCACTGCACTTAACAAATAATTGTATTTCTCCTGGTGGTTTGAATATTGATACACAATGATCATAAAACATCACTGAAATGAATAAAGATCTCATTTATAATTTGTTAATTATTTTTAGTTGATATTAAACATCCCTGATGCAGGTATGAACTGATGCCAAAACTACTGAAGTATGAAATGTTTAGCCGCCACATTGACCAAAGTGCTTCACAATTCAATTTGTGGATTTTTCTTTGAAATAAAATTGTCAAATTTAATACCCACCGTTTTTTTTTTTTTACGTGGCCCATAAAACGACATTCAGCAACATTTGTGTGCTTGAAAATTAATTTTATCAATCAATCAAAGTAATTTACTGCCAAATTATATTAATGTGAAACAACGTTCAGTGTTATTAAAGTCAAGAAGTATTCATCATTTACAGACAAACTAATCAATACTAATCAATACGTTTTGATACATCTGGTCCTTTGAGGATTCATGATCTTGTTATGAACCAAAATGAAAATGAGTTTGACAATCTGCTGTAAATGTTCAAATCAGGAAGGGAGCATCACTGTTTGACTGTGCAATATACAGTATGTTAGAAAACACTTAGAAACATTTGTACTTATAGCTTTGAGCATAATGGGGAAATAAATACAGAATGCAAAGTGTCTGGGATCATGTGAGGCAAAAGGTTAGAAATCATCACGTTCCCAGACAGGAATGTCTTTTTTTTGCACCACAGACGGTTGAAAGCACTGCAGGATTTTACATGCAACAATGACCAATGTATCTTTAAAGAGTAATAACTCTTGAACTTTGACAAATCTGTTCAGATCTGCAGAACCAGAAATGCCAGCAGGTGAATCAATACCAGCGATGGATGTTGACAGGCATAAATAAAGTGGAAGAGTAACACATTAAACTGTGGAGTGTGGCAGATTTAATATGTAATAATCAGTGCAATTTAATGGTGTCCAGCTTCTGTCAGTCTCTGTGTGTCCATCACTCTGCTGTCTGTAACTCAGACCTTATCTTTTAAAAATATTACACACACAGTTCAATCATCACCAGCAGGTGGGGCAGATTAACTTTGGCCTTTTTAACATTTGTACAAACAAAATGGGATGACACACGACATGCAGCATAAAACTTAAAGCAAGATCTGAAGTTAACTAAATTTAAGAGTAAAAGTGTGAAGCTTGCAAGCCTGAGATCATCATCCCAGTTGTGAAGTCAGTCGGTCTCATGGTGTGTGGATGTTTTACTACAGAAAGCCGTGCAGGTCAATGTGTGAAACTATTTAAGCAACATCTCAAGACATTAATGGTAATCCTAAAATGAGAAACTTTAGTTTTAATGTTGTGTCTCTTCATACAGAGTATGCACAGGTACATCTCAAATACTTTGAAGACAGATGTGTGAAAGATGTCCAAAAGGCAGGAACTGACATGGAAGGTAAATCACAAAAGGTCAGAGCTCAAAACGCTGCTGTATCCAAACATATTGATAGAAAGTTGAGTGGAAGGAAAAAGTGCACAGGGATAACCATTCCTAAAGTAAAGTCACCCTGAATCAGAAACAACATTATAAGCATCTAAATCATAAATATTACGAGAAATACTATTGTTGAAATATTTCATGTCATAAATGTATTTAATATTTGAATTTAACTTTGAAATAAGTGAAAAAAAAATTAAATGATCTTTTAGAGATATATCTGTCAGTAAATATTATTGTTATTTTGTATACTTTGAAAGTTTATTTGAGTTACTAGTAACTTGTTTTTTTTTTCTTTTGCTTGTTTGGACTTCCTGTGGGCAGAGCCTGTGGCTTTAAAAGCAGGAGAATCATTTGTGGTTGTGGATATTTTGTATTTACCTAAACCAGAACTTCCCAAAAATGTTTTCCTAAAAATGTTTTGCTCAGCAGCATCGAGAAATCTAGTCGGCTGTGTTTAGATCAGCTTACAGTGCATTTAAAACAGCAGCTCATCCAGGTGGTCGTTAAATCTAAACTGTATTCAGACGGTTAGTCTGTAATGTTTCAGCTGTGAGGTTTAATACCGGCATCATCGCTGTTTCCTTTCAGGTTAATGAAGCTTATTCTTGACGCGCTTCTGGTAAATCTGAAGCTCATTTTACGCCACATTACAAGTGAAAGGTCACAGCCCGTCTTCTATTATAAATCTCTATTTAAGATGCAGACAGTTACACTGGAGGGAGGTTCTTTACAGTTCTGCACCATCGCTGAGCCGCTCAGTTTGGTGTGTGCGCGAGCGTGGCAGCGCTGTCCCCCCTGACCTACCCTCCTTCTGAGTGATTTACAATGACATCAGATAAGCGAAACGGCGTGACTCTTCAGCAGCAAACACGCCGGGAGGGGTGGGAGCATTGATTGGACACATTCTGAGGAGCGTTAAAGTGTTAAAGAGCTGCCAAACTCAATAAATCCAGCCACCACAACCCACAGCTACTTCACTTCACGAAAATAAATGCCATCTCACTGACTTTCCCTTTTCTAATGCAAATGTTTGGGTGATAAAAAGATCAATGCCTCTGTAATGGCTTATTGAATTTTTTTTTTTTTGTGAGTTGTGATCAAAGGGTTTTTGGTCAAAAATGAAGAGAAAACTAAAGAAAAACTGATTTTTTTCCCCAGTTTCCCAAACCACATTGCATACACACACACACAATCCAATGGACGTGACTGAGGCCTCCTAAATTGGCAATTTATTTAGCCTATTTAGCTTTAATGATGGTAGAGGTAATGCCAATGCCGGAGACGTCCTCTGTATTCCCTGGTCGCATCCGTCTCTCTGCTTTACGACGGCTTCAGGACGGACGCCGACAGAACTGCCTAGATAAAATTCGAGTCAGAAACATGGCAGACTTTGCTCCAAAAAAAAATAGAAGAAAAACAGAAAAGATTTTAAGCCACGTTTGGTTACGGGGCCTGTCAGCTCGACGATGCCAGCAGTGGCACATCTGCATCTAAATGGCCTGCTGTGCAAAGATGACTCTGAAATGAGAGTCTGCAGTGGATTAGCCTCCCCCCCCCTACAAAATGCCCCGCTTACTGTCACTGCAGCAGGGTGGGAGTGAGTCTGTTAACCAGAAACCCATGTGATGATTCTGTTTGTCTTCCCAAAACATTTTCACCAAGAAGAAAAAAAAAAAAAAAATGGAACAATTGAGTTAAAAGAGTTGATTGCACATTTTGGTGGCAGATGGCATCATTTGTACGTTTGTGATTTATGACTCTTGATTCTCGTTTTGCTGCAGCAGCGCTGAGCTGTTCGTCAGCCGCATTTTGACGGCTGACATTTATAACCCCTCGTGAGCAAATCAAGTGCTCTGAGCTATTTGTTACACAAACCCATTTCTAGTGCGAGGTACAAATGCAGTGCAGCTGTGTTTGAGGCTCCTAACCTTTCGCAGTGGAGGATGGTCCTTTCTTAATGTCGCTTGCTGCAACTGCGAAGGACTGAGCATGAAATCCAATTTACTGCAGCTCAGCTTACCCTCAAGTCAGAGGCAGCTATTTCAACCTAGGCGGGGGATGGCTCTGCACACACAGCCACACTCAAACCTCGGGAATGTGAATGAAGGGTGCTTTAGAAAGAGTAACTTGTGCGCTTTGGGGTGATAAATGTTGAGTTTTGTTCTGTGTGAGATCGAGACGGTCAGAGTGAAGATGGGAGCCGAGTGGCTGTGAAGGAGAACGCGTTTGGTTCCAGACTGCACTTTGTTTTAATGATAGATGCTCTGCACTCCAGTAGCCCAACTTAAATGCAGACTCCCAGGGAACTCGCTCAAGTCGTCCTTCGCTGGAAATGTGTGCGAGTGCTCACAAGGATTAGCCAGTCCATTTTCCAGTCGGCTTTCTGATTTTACACAAAATTGGTAATTAAGGAAATGTTTCTATTTGCTCCTGAAGGCTTTTAGCACTGCTCTCATCATCATTTCTAGATTGCCTGTTCTTAATATTCCCCAGTTTGTTTGTTGTTGTTGTTGTTGTTGTTTTTTTTTATCGTTTTCTTGTTCTGAAGCATCATTAGGTTGTAAAAACCGGTCATTCAGAACCTGCAGATGAAAAGCAGGAGCTGGTGGAGACATAATAACTGCATGTTGAGTGGCTGGAATCAACCGAGCGAGAAAAAGAGGTCTGCACGAGGAGATGAGGTGGAACGAGTGGGAAAGCATGCGAAGAGAGAGAGAGAGAGAGAGAGAGACAGAGGGGGGGGAAGAGGAGGGAGCGAGCCGCATATTTCGAGGTGAGTCCAAGGTCAGCGGCGCAGGTAAAGCAGGCTGTTAACCTGCAGGTTAATGTACAGAACGGACGCCAGCTGCCTTGAAGGCAGTCCCACTCCCTGGTGTGTCTTTTTAAAGAACAACATGCAGCTCTGTCAAAGCGGAGAAAGCTGTCCAGTCAACACCTCCGTCTAACCTTTGTCATGTCCACTACACAATGTCATGCATGAACTACTGTGTTTCATGTTGGCTTTGTTCCTGGTGGGCAGATCTGATTTAATATTTCCTCTAACTGTGATGTAAACAACCTTTTTCTTTTGTTTCTGGATTTAAATATATATATAATTATATCATTATAATTATATATTATATATTATTATTTTAATGCCTAACTCTAACCTGAGTCAATACAGAATGCAGTTTTCAAACTGTGATTGAATTTGTTCAAACCTACTGGCCGGGAAAGGTTAATTGGTTAATTGCCTTCCTGGTTGAATCGTGAATTAACTTTGAACAAACTCCATTTCTTTTAGCTGAGTTTGTCTTACCACACCAAAGAGCTGCCTGACGTTAACCTTTAAAAAAATGACGGAGACAGAACTTCTCTGAGGGAAATTTGGCGACCTGAACTTTCACAAACCGCAGCTCTGAAGAGATGAGAAACACCTGCTACTATTAATCTCGTTAAAGGTTACAAAACCTTTTTTAGGCTTGGAGACTGAACCAAATGATCTGGAAAGACTTAATAAACAAAGCTTACCAAAGGAAATTCTTTGTCTTTGTGAAATTTGAAACTGCTAAAGATGGAACAGATTGATTTTATTGGCACTAAAATGTTTTTTAAACATCTTTAAATATGGGGTCTTTATCCAGCTATTGTTCTTTAAGTTTACTGATTTTCTTACTTCATAGCAAATTATTATTACAATTTTCATACAAATGAATAAAAAAGCACTCAGAAGAAATAGTCTGATCTAAACTTGTTGCAGGTGGTTGTGGTTTAGTTGATGGAGTACTTCTCTGACAATTGAAAGGTTGTGAGTTTGACTCCTGTTCAACAAAGCAGCAGGTTTCCCAAAACCTTTGACTCAAATCAAAATAAGTTTGAGAGAAGATTTGTATTCTTTTAGATCTTATTCTGTCAAATTTGCATCAATTCTTCGTCTACCTGTTAATCTGTTGATTCTACAACATTTAAATGCACTTAAAGACAAATCTCCACAGAAATGCCTTCCATGAATTCATAGAGAACTCTAAAAATGGACTTCATGAGGAAAGAGAAACCACTGAGGACTGGAGTCTGGAATATCAAGCCATTTGGACATGAAATGAGTTGGAACCTGGAATACTTTTAGAGGTCAGGTATAAGTGCAGAACATTTATTATATTTTGGTAAATATGCCGACCACTTGGCAGGAACTGGTCCTTCTGGATCGCCTGGAGCATCAAACCGTTTGTCCAAAAATACTTAATGAAGGTGGCCAAAAAAAGACGAGGCCTCGTTGCTGCATTAAGACGCTCCGGTGCCTTTTGATGGACTTTGTCAGAGGTCACATTTTGTTTAGCACGAGGCTGTGTGATTGTGTGTGGTTTCCCAATCGTTCCAAGATTATTCTGAAACCAACGTCCTCCAACCTCCTGGCATTTCCACTGCAGTACCACCTGCGCACCAAATTATACAAAAGCCCACCATTCTTTCTGGATACTTAATTTTCCTCTTGTGGAGTATTTTTGTTGCTAATGTTGGTGGTGAATAATGAGTTTAAAGGAGGGAAGGGACCCATATCAAATTATATTTAATGGCCTCATAAGACCTTCAGCCATCTGTGTTTATTGTGTTAATGCGGCGTTTTAATTACATCAGTTTTACTGAGTTCAAGTCGATGGCTCGAACATAAAAAGGCTTGTGTAAGTCTGCCATTCTGACGTTTTAAAAATGCTGAAATGCCCCGAATCTGGGATGGATTTATTGCTCATATTTTTTACGTAAAGCTTTGCAGGTTAAAGCAAACAGACGCATCTTTTGTCGCACAGCCACATCGAGCAAAAAAGAGGATCACCAAGAGCTCCACCGTGTCAACACAACAACCAGCACTGCATTATTGCTTCTTTTGTCAAACAATCCACACACCTGCTGGGAACAGCAGGGCAGCACTTATCTGTAGATGTGAACCTATAGAAACCAGGGAGTGTAAGCTAGAGAGGTTACACAAGAAGGATGCACACAAAAGAAGCCGTGTGCAAAAAGAGCAAACAGTGGCCTTGGATAAACAGAGAACATGTAATAGCAAAAAGAAATAAGCAAGCCAGTAAATATATTTTCCACTGGAGTGTATTCTTAAAGCTGACCTGGGTATATTTTAAAGTTTTGAAGCGAGACGAAAGGCTTTGCATACTTTCTAACTAAAGAATGTCAACACTGGTGTCCTCCAGCTACCTTTAACATCCCGACGAGTCAAGACTTGTTGTCTTCAGACACGTTTAAATGTTCCGGCAGTGAAATGAATAAATAAAATCGTCATGACAATTTTCTCAGCTGCCTTGCTTGCGTTTGCAAATATAAAACATTGATCAACTTTTGTACCACTTATACTTGAATGTTCAAAAAGTGACTCAGTCCATATCAACTCTCGTCCTAAAAGTGATAAATGAAGGTAGAGGTTTCCCTTCTGGCTCCAGCAGAGTTGCACCAGCAGCTTTTTTTTGTTCCTGCTGCTTTTACAGGTGTGTAAACATGGCGCCACATGACATCTCGTCAGAGTCAGCATACAAAAAAGGATGTTGACAAGCATTTTGGCAGTGACAACACGGCGACAGGCTGAACGTGATGAAACAATCAGCTTCTTCACTCAAAGTCATTTTCACATCCATTCATCCACAAGCCGAACTGGTTTGCACATTTTCTTTGAACTTTGCATTATTGGGCTGCAAATGTCAAAGCAAACAAATGTTTTTCACTAATTTCCAGGTGATTTCTTGTACTTGACCTTGAAATCACACGCTTTCTAGAAAACAAGGCAAGCAGATGAGAGGAGAGTAAAATAAGAGTGAATCTAGTGTAACATCAGATGTGCATATATAATTACATCCCTAAGACTTTCTCTGAAACAATCCACCCGGCCATCATCTCCACGCCGTTTCATTCTGGAGGGTTGGTGCTGGGTATGCTGGGTATGCTGCAGCGCCGGCTGTGTGTTTAGTTTTGGGTTGTTCTTGCTGGAAAATGACGATTTAAGTCTTCTGCAGCTTCTGATGGGTTTTATTCCAGTGTTTCTTCTTCCACAAGTTTCTTGCGTCCTCTACCCGGTTTGCCTCAAACTGCGAAAATGTCTTGGTGTTGCTTGTCTTTAAAAAATCATTTCTTTCTTGCCAGGCTTTGGTGAAACCAGTTCCTGTTTAGTGATGTCCTCTGAATGTCTCCAAAACTTCATCCCCAAACTTTTGCATGCTCACGTTTTCTAGCTTTTGGGCTGAACAGTTCAGCAGGATGTGAACTGAGATTAAATGACACATGTCACTTCTATGTACTAAGGAGGTGATGCATAGGTAAGATGTTGCTCTGGGTTTGGATTTGCGGTGTCAGAATCAGTGGAAGATTCTGATACCTGTATTTCGTCTGCATGTTCAGCGTTTTGATTTGACCTTCCCTTATCTGACGTATTTGAACAGCTTGTCACAATTTGCTCAAACTTCAAGCTTCCCAGACGCCTGAAATGTTCACTGGTTTGTCAGACATGCAGAGCGACGGGCGTATTTCTCCAATTTAAATGTCAATACTTTTCACCCTTCGTTGCATCGCCCTGATAAAGGTCATGCTGTTCGTCAGGGACAACGTGTACCTGTGATTTCTTCAGAGGACATTTACCGGACCAGGACATATTTGTTTGAAATGCCTCTGTGTGTCCGCGCACCTGATGTAAATAAACAAACACACAGAAACACAGAATTTATGCAATCTGTGATTTGTTAATATCCATGCGTGTGTGTATGACAGAGAGAGAGAGACACTGGTTCAGCAGGCCGTGATGCAAGCAGTGAAGTTTCACATACTGCTGAGTGGGGTCTTTGCATCAGACTGGAGGAAGCCTCGGCTCACTTTTAAATAAATAAAAACCCATGGGTCTGAAATATTCATCATAAAAAAATCACACAAGAGTTACCAAACTGAGCTCCACTCTTCTTTGCATCAAGGGAGCCAGCTTCGGCACAAATTTCTCAGTCTCAACCATTTCTATATTTTCCTTTCATCAAAGAAGCAGATGGATGAGGAAGGGTTAGCAGAACGCAAGGAATGATAAAACGGTGGTGTGAAGAGAGGTGCTCATCCCTCCATCTTTGCAGTCAATGTCATTGATGCTATTTTGGTGCCTGCGTCTAACTCTGAAAGGAAACTAATACAGTGCACGGACTTCCACCTACGCACGTTGTCAGGTTCATGAGTTTGTCTGTTCAGTGTTTATAATACACGTAGCGTTAAAGCCTCCGCACCGGGAAAGGGATTACCGCGAGCTGGAGCTTAAAGCCAGATCACAGGAAGACCCGAGTGGGGCTGAGAATAAAGCAAATATTTAGTCAGCGAACACCTACGCCGAACAAGGTCACTGCAGTTAATCAAATTTACTGAGAAGCTACATTCTGGACTCATTATTATTATGATTATTATTAATACACTGACGAGATGAGACACTGGGAGTGATCACAAGGATGTGGATTATAAATTAGAGATGCTGCTGGTTCACATTAAATGCTGTCGATGCAATGAGGGGGACAATCTACTGCACAAAACCCAATTTATCTGCATTTATAGGCATATATTGTTAAATTGCTTCCCTCTTTATTGCAAGTTATATTTCCATGTTTCCATGTTTAAACAGTGAATGTAAAAGTTCATGTAACCCATTTGAAGGACCAGGTTTTGTGATGTATCAGCCATGATGTGACTCTATAATTCAGCATAAATGTGTTGCTGAGAAAAATGGGAAAAGCAGAAACTGCAATCACCTGTTTGCCTGAACTTAAGTCAATTTTCAGATGAACTTTCAGCTTCCAGTTTTATTGACTTTTAATCTGCAAACAATTACAGAGAATCTGATCAACCTTGAATGAAGTCCAGCTGTCCTGATACAATTTCCCCAATATTTTCTCATTTATATCCTTGACTTATTTTGCCAAATAGACTTTTTTGGCCTGTGCATCATGTTATCATGCATGTTTGAGAAATCCTTGACTCATCTTAGGATGAGAGTTTAAAACTCTGATTAAAGTTCTCTTGTGTTCAAATCATAATTATGTAAAATATTCAGAAAATATATTGAAGGAGCTCAAGAATAATTTTGGATGTTGGGGTTAGTATCATTTAGTAATATTTGAGCATGATTTATATATACATGTATATAAATGCATCTACATTGTCAAGGGACTATAGCATAAAAAAGGAAGAAAGAAATGTTGTAATAGCTAAGCTTTGTCTGTAGGTGGCCATTGAGTTGACAACATCAATTTGTGAGCACAAGTGAAGCTGTTCTTCACTCAATATTTAAAATATTCTCCCCAAAAGTTTC
Source organism: Poeciliopsis turneri (assembly GCA_922788865.1). Lineage (NCBI taxonomy): Eukaryota > Metazoa > Chordata > Actinopteri > Cyprinodontiformes > Poeciliidae > Poeciliopsis > Poeciliopsis turneri. Next base: position 1,221,410 of record CAKLNU010000148.1, on the reverse strand, counting down.
TGGAGCTTATATCTAAAGTTTATTTACATACTGGGTTTATATGTGGATATATAAACCCAGTTTAAAGGCACTAAGCAGTGGAAAAATCACACAAGTTTGTGTTTGTAACACAGAAAGGATGGTGGGTCATTTTAACTCTTTCACACTTTTGTAGTTTTGGTCATTTTTTTCACCCCTTTTCAGAAATAATTACGTTCCACTCATTTACTGTAACACCATTTGATTATATAACGCTAGTCAATATTGTCAAACAGCAGAACCACACATAATATTGTTATGGATTTATAAGGGCTCATAATCTGACATATTTTATTTTAGGAGAATCAGATGAGGATAAGAATTAGAATAAATAGTAATTCAGTTTAGCACTTCAGATTAAAAGAAAAAGATGTAACAAAATTTAGCATTTTAAGTAACATCTGTCTCCATATTTAATAAATATTATTAACTACATATTTCCTGATGCATCATTTTAAAAACGTGGGTATGAAATGGTTGGTTAAAGCTACAAAATGAAAACAGGAAGTGGAATGTCATTGCTGACGCCATTGACATTTCTTCATGCCTAATTAAAATGCGATGCTGATGTTCAACGGTGTGACGGGGGTGTAAAAATGAAACTGCCTGACCGCTGACAGGAAGTGAGGCTGCATGTCATCATTTAACCTCCTTTCATCAACAATCTTCATTTGAGTCCTTGCTAATTAATTGTGACGCATCGGCTGTCCGTGTGACGACTGAGGTAAAATTTTCTTCAGGATTTTATGACTTTTGCAGCCAATCTTGTCTAAAAATGTCCGACTTCAACATGTTTCTTCTGCGGAAAAGAATCAGCGCCAGCGTCACTTCTACTTTGTTGAAGCACGTTTTCATTCACATTCAGCTTTTATTCTTCTTCAGATATTGGCAGCAGCCCACATTTCACACAGAGTGAACATCTCTTGTCCTCTTCACTCACAGATGATTTGCTGGATTCAGATTTAAGTCATTCCAAAACCTAAACTTACAGTTTCTTTTCAGTGTAAGATTATAGTCGCTTTACGTGATAAAAACTAAAAGTAATCTTCTTCTGTAGACTGAAACGTAGATATATATGTGATTGTCCAAGCAATGCCAAAAAGTAAATCTCCATTTCATCACATTGAGTCAATCACAAGGTTTTTGGCAGATTGGATGTTTTCTTTGAAAGAGAAGCCGACTCTTTTACTTCTACAATACATCTTCAGAGTCGATGTCTGTGGGTTTTGAGATATTATTCTGAAATTTTTGTTCGTACCAATCAAGTAACAATAATGCTGCATTCATCAAACATGACTTGTAAGAAATCTGACTTTGTAATTTGATTCCTTGAAATTAGGCCTCAAAAACCTTTAGAAGATCCTGAGCTTTACAAAGCGTCATCTCAACAATGCTACTCCATGATGCCGTTAATAACCATTCTCAGAAGCGTTGCACTGAGAAGTAGTTTGTCTGATAAGCTAGGCTAATTGCTGCTGCCGCTAGTCTGGAGGAGCTGAGTTAAGAGGCTCTGTGGGGTCAAAGCTCAGGTGGAGATTTGTGAAAAAGGGCGGCGTTTTGTGAGAGTAAGAGCTTAAGCACCTCGAATGGTTGCCAAAGAGAACTCCAGGTGTGTTTTTGATAAAAAAACATTAAAACATGATATAAAAATAATATTTCATGTGACATCCCTCTTTTAATAGACATAACAAGATTATGTTCACAAAACGTGACGTTCTTGACATGAAGAGCCACAGGAAACGGGTTTCTAGTTTCCTTATGTTACCATATAAAGCTCCATATATATAAGCTTAGGCATTAAAATATGAAACAGTTCATCAAAAGTGAAAACAGAACAAAAGAGGTAACTCAGATAAAGGGCATGTTGTTGAAATGAACCTATTTGGCTCATCTGTGGAAAAACTAAATTGGTGTAATGCCAGTTTTAATAGTTTTGATGTATTTTGATCACTGGAGAAACTTCAATTATAACCCAACATATATGAAAACAATGCCCACATTCTCCAAAGACTCCACAATCTTGAAGCCATGCGGTTTATGGAAGGTCAAAAATCCTGAAAATGTTATAAAATGAGCTGGACAGAACAGCCAAAACTTTAAGTGATCATTCTCAAAGAAAGCTGTGTGCCAGCGAGAAGCCAGTCGATCGGATCAATAGCAATAAAAAGAAGCAAGAGCTCTCAAATGCAGTCTTACCCAGGATCATCCTGAATCCTTCCACTTCTGTTTCCCACGTTGTCTTCCCGTTTCACTCCTCTACTCCTCAGTCTGCTGAAGGGATGACTCAAATCTTTGGCGCCCTACATTTCTGACTCTTAAAACTCAAGGTAGAAAAACCCAATCACCATCACAACTTTCACTTTTTCTAGCCCCTAACCTCGTTCCCCTCTTCGTCCTCCTCGTCCTTGCAAGAAGCTTGCTCTGCCTCTGATCTCGACACTCGGCTCAGCCAGCTGTTGACGGAGGAGAAAACCCACCAGCCTGAGCTGCAGCACAACATGCACTCAAGCTGCTGCTGCAAGGAAGCCTGTAATTTATTCTCTGTGATGCAGGAGGAACACCAGAGACATGGAGGCTCGCCTCACAGGAGGAACCTCTGCACTACAGCATGCCTCTCTCTGTCTCTCCCTCATATTTTGGGGTTGGGTATAACCTAAAGGCACCTTGCATTCCCGAGCTACGATTGGCCGGAGGTGCAGCCAATGAGACGAGCCAGAGCAGAGCGTTTTACTTGTGGTGTTTGAATCAGGAGGCAGAGTGATAATGCGGCTGTCATTTCTGCTCTTCTTTCCTCTCTGTCACCGTTTCTTCTCTGTTTACTACCGGTCATTTTTCAGTCATGCTTCCTTGTCTCGCTGCACACACCATCCTCCTTTCTCTCTCGTCTCTCAGGTGCAGTAAAGCCGGCTCCGGCAACATCTCTCTCTCTCTATAATCCTGGATGTTTCCACTGGTGTCCACCTGTCTTTAGACTTTTGGGTTGGAGGTATATTCTTCCCCTCTCAAAAAAAAAAAGAAAAGAAAACGTCGACAGTGTTCACTGAAAGCTGTGTGAGGAGAACAAAAAAAAAAGGGAGGCAGACACAAAGGTGCAACGCAGACTGACAGCTTCAGAGACTCAATGAAACATTGTGTGGAGGTGAGGAGAGATTGAGGTTAATGTGAACTGACTCCTGCATGGACGTTTTGGGCGAGGAAATGAGGAAGATGTGGTGAAACAGCAGGATGAAGAGAAATGCTGACAGCTGCTTGACAGTCATAGGCAAAGGCTGCCGAATGAGCTCAAATACTCTCTGCATGCACATCTTTTGCAACGTAAAGCAGAACAATGCAGCCTAATAAAAGCACAACTCTGTGCTAATGGATAAACCACATTAGACTGTCACAAAAGCTTCAGCTTTCAGTAATATAAGAGTTACTCTGACAGCAAGTATGTCCATAAAATAATGAGGCAGTGCTGAAAATATTGGTCACATTAGAACTACTTTACTGTATTTTGCAAGGATTTTATGAGATGAACAAACACAAATTAAAGCATATTTTTCACAAATAAAATCCCAAAAGTGTGAAGTCCATTTTTATTCAGCCGCATCGACATCTCTAAATATAAAATCTAACGTCACCTTGTCAGTAGATAGAGCCGCTCTTGTGTAATTTAATCTCAGTATGAAGTTATTCTGTAAACACCTCAGCATCTTGTTAGCAGATATCAGTGAACAGGCACCATTAAGAAAGAAATACAACAGAGAGGTCAGAGACGAAGTCGTGGAGAAATTTAATCCCAATTAGAGCGTAAAACAATTTTCCAAGCTTTTAATATCTCAAAGCACAGTTCAGTCCTTCATCTGAAAGAGCCTGACAGAAATACACAGACACATGCCAACAGCAAACTAGGAATGTGCGTCGTAGAAGATTTACAGTCACGCTGAACACATCATCCCCTCTGTGAAACGTTGGTGGCAGCATCATGCTGTGGGAACGCTTGTCATCAGCAGAGACGGGGAAACAGCAAAATACCGAGCAATCCTAAAATAATCTGTCCTGCAGGAATTTACAGCCAGAGTTACAACTGAAGCACTGCAGCTGAAGTAAGGTGTCTTTCAAATATTGGTTCAGTGAGACTGAAGATTAAAGCTGCATTTTTGTAACTTTTACAAAAAAATTTAATTTAAAACTGTCACCATGTTGTGACAGTATAATATGAGAGAGATAATCTACTCCCCAAGCCACTACTGCCGTCTGCACCGCTCCCGGTCAAAAACAAACAATCGGAGTCAGGGGGAGGGCCTATGCGCTGTCAATCATCCTCCTGTATAATGCTGAATGAACTAATGGTGGAAAAACATCTTATTCTGACAGAAAAACTGTTTGATGGCTATGCTAACTAGCTTGAGCATTTGTGGCAGGTTATGTTCTGGTGAACCAGTTTGGCTTAGCGGGATGGGGTGAGCATGAGAGTGATTGACAGCGCTAAAACCCTCCTCCTCACTCTGATTGGTTGTTTCTGACTCAGTGGTGTTTTTCTGCAGTTAACACTGGGAGTACTGGGAGAAAGCAGAAAAGACTTTTTTTTCATTAAATATCTGTCTTATATTACACTATTACCACATAATGATAATATGTAAAAAAACAACAACCATATTTTTAATAAAAGTCATGTACTGCAGCTTTAATTCTTATTTTAAAAAACGTATTTTTCTCCCAGCTCACAATTATAAACTACTTTGTGTTTTTGTATCATATAAATCAGATTTTAAAAAACCTTTTACGTGAATGAGGACATCTGAAAGGCCGACGTCAGCCCATCTGTTTAAGCCTGCGACGGCGCTCATGACTGAGTGTGATAAGGTTTCCTCATTAGTAGAGCCGGCCTGAATAATGCAGACAGGTGTATTGTTGTAGCCAATAGGCCAGGTGCTAATATGGCTGTCTGAGGGTGCAGGGTCAGACGCAGCATGACTTTAATGGATGTCGCCATGGGAGGATGTAAACCAGACCACTGGGCTCATGTTGCAAACCATCCTGGATGTCTGCGGGAGAGTTTGGGTGTTGCCATAAATCCATTGGGGATTTATAGCAAAGTTTTAAGATGTTTACAAGGCTGTTAATTATAAAAATTTATTGCAACCCTTTAATTTACACAACTCACGACACTGTGGTCTTTGAAGCTCTAATAAGCTTTTATTATTTAAATATATGCAAAGGGAAAAGTCGTGGTCTGAGGGCTTCATCAAAGTCACAATGAAAGGCTCTTCATTTCCCGGAGTTCACTTCGTGTGTTCCTCAAGACGTCTTGAGGTTTTAAAACCAAATAAATATTATCAAAATATATCTTAGTTGTTGTGTCTAAATTTCAGAATATTGTGAAGTTAGGAGGATAATTGAGGGAACAACATTAAATCAATAAGCAGCTGGTTCATTACATAACTCAAGAAGAAGAAAAAGAAGAAGTTTTAAATATGCAGAAGTTTTTCAGCGTTTAAAGTGCTTTGCATGAATTAGAAGAAAGAAAAAACAACACAAGCACAATAAAAGAAAAACAAGCACAGCAAAAGAAAAGCCAAACTTTAAAATGTTCCAGGTGTTGCTGGTCTGAAAGTCTTGAACCGTCCAGATGTTTTAGAGATAGTGAAGTTTTTGGTGTTCCCATGTTTTTTTTTTCTTAATTAAGATTCATGAACTCTGACCTTAAGTTGTGACCCCTGGGCGAATTGTTGTTACTCTCGAGGAGTAATTTTTTTTGGTTGTGCATTTTTGGGAAGAGTCATCACTTTTCCATGATTTCTCTATTTGAGGTGATTCATTCCAAAGCTTCTGAAATATATTTTTAACACTTTACAGACTAATTGATGTTAGTAATATAATTTTTCTTGAACCTCATCTTTTAGCCTGCTTCACTTACAGGTTTATGATTCCTTGATAAGTTAAATAATTCTGAAACTGCATTTGTGTTATTTGTCGGCCTATGTTTAGATCTTCAAATGAGCAGAAACATTAGAAATTTGCAACAGGGCAAATACTTCTTCATATTATCCATTATCCCTGAACATTGCTGTGTGTTCTCAAATGATCAGGTATGAGGATGCCAAAGAAAAAGAAACATGCTGGATTGTGAAAGAAGTCCAACATGCTGAGTGCAACCGTTTTGAGTCAGAGTGTAATGACTAATTTGTGGCTGTGAGCTGTGCAGTCAGGATTACTTTATTGTGACCTCTGCCATCCTCTCACTCTCTCAATCTGCCCCAAGAGGCCATAACTGTGTCGACAGCCTTGTTAAACTAAAATTAGCTTCAGCAGCTTGCAGAGAGTCCTGCCAAAGTTAAATGATGTCTTCATTCGATGCGTAACTCCCAAGGAAATAGCTTTAAGCATGTGTTATAATCAGCCACTAACAGGTTAAAGTGCTTTAATACGAGGAGACGAAATTATCATGCTTTACTTTTATCATTTACCAGGCAGTTTAGATTTAGTCTCTATGTTTCGTTTTCTTTAGCAAAGTAAGCAGCTACGCAGTTTTCAATGGGGTTTAATTTTTGATTCTGGAGTGACACATTTACAGCAGGGAGCAAAACCCTAAAGCTGACATAAAAATCTTAAGTAACTCTTTAGGTTTTCATATTTTAGTCTAAAAACTTAAAACTTTTTTTTTTAGCTCTGTGTCACCAGACACAGAGGAAAACACACAGACTGAAATTCTTGTTTTGGAGATTTCCGCTTCATGTCTTCCTCAGGCAGAATGCAATCGCTGAATTGCAGTTTTATTGACTTTTTGCTTCCACCACCTGGGGCTTTTTCTGTGTGCATGATATTTGTGTTGTAAAGCTGCAGGAGGGACGACTTGCATGTCAGGAAATACTGTAGCTTGAAATAATATTAATACTCCTTCATGTTTGTCACAGTCTGTGGAATTTCAGTGGATTGTGTTGGGATTTTCTGTGATAGACCAACACAAAAAAACATATTTTTAAAGCGGAAGAATGATTTTTATTTTTATTTTTTTTCAGATAATGTCCATTCATATGCTTTAAGCTTTGAGTAAATATTTTGCAGAACCGCCTTTTGCTGCTATTTCGGCGAGAATCTTTTTGGGTTTTGTCTCTTCCAGATCTGCAGATCTAAAGACTAACCAATATTCTTGTCCAATATTTTCTCAAAATAACTCAAGCTCAGACAGAATAGCTGAAGAGAGTCAGCACACATCACTTTTCAAGCCTTGCAAAAGATTAAATGTAGGTCTGGACTTTGACAGGACCATTATAGCTCATTTGATTCAAACTGTTTGTGGTTCGATATTCTCTGACCATCCTCCCTGCTCCTGGTGAAGAAAAGCTTCCTCACAGCATGATTCTGCCGCCACTAATTTACACCGTGGAGCCAATGGTGGTGTACAGATGAAACTCGGCTCCCTGAATCCCCCTCCTTCTCTCCATCAGTCTTTTTGCTGCATCAAACCCGCTGGCCAGAACAGGATTAAGGGGACAGACACGTATTACATGCCGATGTTTGCAGACGATTGCCCGAACTTTCATCAAAGCATAAAAACCCTCACAGCCTCGCTTTATTATGTCACTTGCTCTTTGGTTCTGTTCAGAAAGAGGTGATGCGGCCTCTCGGCTCTTTTTAAAGGGATAAAAGGACAGGTACTGCTACCCGAAGGTGCTTGCTTAGCCTTACCTGAGCCCCACATCTGCTGCCTCCGGTCTTCACGTTGTTCAGACTGATTTAGATCCGTTCTCCCCAGCTCCAGAACTCAGTGCGTCAGCCAGCATAAAGTAGTATGGATACGTCCGCGTAGAGTGGAGCAAAGAAAGTATTCTCACGTTATTTTGGGTGGAGAAATCATGTAGCACTCAGCCACATGAATGCAGATCTTCCACCAGTCGGCTGGAGAGTGCGGGGGGAATCAGTGTGTGCAGGCAGCCACATGCCTTCAGTGAAGCCGCATCAAACAACAAGCATCTGCATGTTCATCTTCCTTTCACACAGTTCATCCTCCTTTCTTAAGTTTGCCTCAAAGCCTCTTAAGAGTCTGGATTTCCCTCTCGTTTTCCCTTTATGCCGTCACCTCCTTCCTAGGATTGAAGGAAACAAGTGCACAAGATTCCAGGCTAATTCTGCTTCTTAGGACGGGGGAACCTAATATGTGAGGACAACTGTGGAAGGGGGGAGATACAGGCAGCGAGAGAGAGGGAATGTGAGGGGAAGGAGGGGCTGAACGGAGGAGGGAAAACCCAGCAACGGATGGCAGATCAAAGAAAATAGGGATTGCAAACTGGGTGCAGGAGGATGTTGAGTCACGGAAACGAGACTTGAAGATTCCAGTGGAATAAGAAAATGCAAAAATGACTTGGTAGACAGAGATGAACTGCAGACTGTAATTCATCTATGAGTTTGCAGGTACATTCCGCAGCCTAACAAGTTTTTGTCATCTGATTTAATGGATTTTTAGTGACTAAAAAGGTGAGGAGACTTTCTGCAGGACCGCACTGAGTTTGCTAAATGGAAACATGAAGCACAAGATCAGCACACGAAGCAGGTTTGTAAGCGAAACTAACACAAACAAAAACAACGATGGAAATCAAATGCACAGCTTTGACATTAAAACAGTCCCCCAAACCTTGTGAACTTGATACTGTGGGAGTTCTCCGTCCCCACATGTTAATTCCTCCTCGCTGCCAGTTAAGGTGTAGATTCAGATCAGATATCTGAAATGTGCTCGCATGTGTCATTTTAAAGAGGTGAGCAAGGAGAGAGTGAAGGAACAGAAGACGAGCACCGAGGTGAAACCGCCAAGTAAATGTCAATCTAACTCTGATATACAGGACGGTCTTAGCTCCTCTAAGCTTTGACGCAAAGTGGGAAATAAATGAGTGCTTGGGTTTAATCGTACAGAAATATAAAGATGTGACGGTGGCCTTTTGTGTAAATGGCGATAAAACACTTGTCCTGTTGGATATGCCGGGCTCCAATTGCACTTTTAACGATGCATCCATTTAAACTCATATTCCCCTTTTATTTCAGGCACACACCCTGACTTTTATTCCATTTGAATAATGCGATCTCCCAGAAAACAGATGCACCAGCTCCGTCTGGCAACGTGCCGCGTAGAGGTCAGGTTCAGGGACAGCAAGGAAGGACGGCAAACTGGAGCTGTAAGCACATTTCGTCAGGGGACACAGTTACACACTAACACACAGACACACACAGATGAGTCTCCATCACTTAAAAACAAATTACACACTCTTGCATAAATTTTCTAGACTCTTACCCAACCATTTGCATAGCTCTAGCTCTCAACCGCATCTTATTGTAATGCTCCACAGACATATTTTCTTCTGGCTAAAATGGAGAAGGGCTTAAAATAGGACTGTAAACATGTTTATATCCTGACAGCATTGTTGGTGTGAAGACAGCTGACCACGCTGCTCTCTCCAAACAGTTTTGTCTCTCTCTCTCGGTCATAAAACTTTTACTTGAATACTCAACATAACATCTGCAAGGCTTTGCAGGACGCTACATTTGTCTGTGTCTCTGATCTATATGTGGCTCGGCAGTGTTTACGCCCTTCAAATGCAGAGCCGTGACATAACTTCTGTCATATATATGGCAGCCAAATACACAAAGTATACTGATAAAGGCTTATTGTTCTGTTTATATGTTATAGGTGTAGATCGGCCTTTACATTTGATGCATAATTCATATAAAACTGGTGATTCAGTACTTTGAATTACTTTCCCTTTCCAGGGACTTTTATTTATCTAACCTAACAAATTATCTAGAGTGACTGTGAAACTTTTTTTTTTGTCACTTATTGTTTTAAGCAATACTGAAAAACAGTGAATCTTCCCACAATATAACTCTAATAATTGTTTGTCTGACTCTTTATTGTATGACAAATCTTAATTAAGAGTTCATAAACAGTCACATAACTTTTCAATAATGGCTCATTAGTTTTAGGAAGCTGCTTCTCTTCCTAGGAGAACCAAATATGCTGCATAATGCTGCATATATATATATATATATATATATATATATATATCAAATATGCTGCATATATTAAACAAACAGTAACAACAAGTTTCTGTTTTTAATTTTCTCCTTTAAGCACAACATTACAGATACAAAGAAATTGTCAGGGGGGCTGCACAGTGGCGCAGTGGGTAGCGCTGTTGCCTTGCAGCAAGAAGGTCCTGGGTACGATTCCCGGCTTGGGGTCTTTCTGCACGGAGTTTGCATGTTCTCCCTGTGCGTGCGTGGGTTCTCTCCGGGTTCTCCGGCTTCCTCCCACAGTCCAAAAACATGACTGTCAGGTTGATTGGCCTTCCCAAATTCTCCCTAGGTGTGAGTGTGTGTGTGTGCGTGGTTGTTTGTCCTGTTTGTCTCTGTGTTGCCCTGCGACAGACTGGCGACCTGTCCAGGGTGAACCCCGCCTCTCGCCCGGAACGCAGCTGGAGATAGGCACCAGCAACTCCCGACCCCGTTAGGGAGAAGGGTGACGGAAAATGGATGGATGAAGAAATTGTTAGCATCTCTGAAACAGCAGATGTCCTTTCTGTAAAGTCCAATACATTTTCTGTAAGAACAGATAAATGTATTCATTTCCTTTTTATCCAAAAGATTAATTTATTCATCCCCACTGAGTGAGCTATTTCACACGGAGCCTGTAATTTCATAAATTTCAAAAGGAATTGAGAAGTGAAATGAAAACTCACCTAATTAAGGTTTACTTTCAAAGTTCGCTGACTTTATTATCACCCCTGCAGGGAAATTTGTTTTGCCACCAGAAGAAATTATGAAATATCACAGAAAAACCAAACAGTTTATACACAGAGAAAAAAAGTGTTTAAACCATGTGTAACCAAGGATTTACTGTATTAATGACACAAAGGTCTGATTCCTAATCATTTATTTCAGTAAGAGACAAAAAACACAAAGATGATATCTAGTTTTTGTCATGTTGTATTATTGTTGAGTGGACCCAAATACAGCAGGAGGAAGTGTTGAGTTTTAATTTAATGAAAAAAATAAACAAACTTATTTAACTCACAGGCAGCCAGGGCAGAACAAGGGAATGAATCAGCAAGGAGACTCAAGGAGAAAACGAGGCAGAGCAGGAAAATATTGGAGAAGAGATGGGAGGAACCAGCGAGGAGTGACTGAGAAAGAGGTGCTTATGTACTGGGAGCTTGAATGCTCCAACAATGGACCTGGGCTGATTAGTTAACAGGTCGCAGGTGTGATGGGAGAGAAAGCAGAAGCAGACCAAGGAGAGGGAGAGAGAAAGAGAAAGTGGCACAATGGTGAAGAGGAAGATAATATAATAATAATAACTGACTCAAATCCTGTCCTTCTGTGAACTATTAACTATTCACCATTATATTTTTCATACCTCTTCCACTTGTTCAAACTATGTTTTTCTAATAATCTTTTCAATATATCTAGAAAATGTTAAATATGCAGACACAAACCCAAAATTGAACAACTCTATTTTTAGTGTATTCTTTTAGATGTTGCATACCTAAAGTGAATAACCAAAATATTATATTTGACTCCAGTATCTCTCATGATCAACTCAAATGACCCGTTCTCCCTCAAACTGTGGCTGTTTTTTTTCTGGAAGTACTTCTAGGCTCCTGAAAAGAACCGCCTGCTTACTCTCATCCCTATTTTCCGCGTCAAGGATAAAAGCGCCGACTACATCCCTCTTTCCCTGGTAGCCCTTGCACATCACTGCTGCCTTTGAAGATTTAATCAGTCAGATTTCCTTGATTAATCCCGCTTCATGTACTTTCACAGTAAATAATTACAGATATGATTGCTCGCAGGATAGAGGGCAGCATGGAGATTTGTGATGAAGCGGAGTCCCCAGGTATCTTCATTAGCCTGATTATTCTGATCCAAACAAACTCCATCAGCCAGTTTACATGCAAATAGGTTAATTTTATTCCAAAACATCCCCTCCCCCCCTCGGTCTGCAGGCATGTGGTGTTTAAAACATGATTTCCCACCAAACGTCTTTTTTTTATTTTTTTTTTTTATCTGCGTTTGTGTGAATATGTTTCTGGAGATATTAAAACATCTTACTGGAATGTTCAATTTGCACATTTAGATTTTTCAGCTGACCATGTTTAATAGATGACATCCCATCTATACCTCAATGTTTCCAGAAGCAGATGTCAGCGCTTCAAGAAGTGGTCCAACAGTGACATCTAGTGGCCAAACTCCTAAACTACTCTGCATTTACAGCACTCACCACTTGGTGGCGGTGTTTGTCTTGCTCTGTGGTCGACAGCTGCCCTTCTTGACATGGTTTCCCCCCCCCCCGGTGTTTTTGTGAAATAAAGCTGTCGCTCTCTCAGACACTGCAGTGTTGTGCATCACAGGCAGCACTGACTGCCTCTCTTCATCAGGATTAGACAATTAATGTAAACGTTCAGACACTGAGCCCTGATCAGCAGCTCAGCAGTGTTTTATCCCAAACAGCACATCCGCCTGCGTGGGCATGTAAGACGAACATGATGCCAGGCAAACCTGTGCAGACTCCAACAAATGCAACTGAGATGCAGACTCTTCAAGAACAGTGTACAGGTTTTTAAAATAGTCGGTGGCCCAGGTGCTGGTATTCATAAAAGCCCAGGTAAAATGAATCTAATTGAAGCATTTTTATACTTTCTTAGATCAGATTTTCTTTTTAAACTTTTTTTTTAAAAAAATGAATAGATTACAATTTGTTTCTATTGGAGAAAATGTTTATGTGACACAGAGATTTGCTTCTTTTAGGCACTAACTAGACTTAATGAAGGCCCATATTTAACCATGCAGAGTGAACAGGGATGCAAGAAAATCAAACTCAATGTTAGGAAACTGCAGCAAAGACGTATTCTGGAATTAAAAAACGGGAAAATGAGAACAGAGGAATAAACTGACTGAAACAGCAAAGCAATGGATGCACAGGAAAACCTGACACTGAGGATACAGACAATGATCAACCAGGAGAGATTTATGAGGAGAATGTAGAGCAGCTGATGAAGGATATGAGCAATAAAGATCTTCAACGCAGCCAAAACATTTTATGTTCCTTCATCAAAGTGTGTTAGACGTCGGTGCTCAAAAAGATTCATTGGGACTCCAGCTGATTCTTTGTCTTCTTTCTTTCTAAATGTTTTCTGCTCTAAAGCGAGCGCTTTATCAAATCCATCATTTATCATGCGAGAGCTAAACGTCCTGTCTGTGAGTGTCTGCATGTCTGTTGTCTGGAGAGATGCCCTTCTTTTGTAATTCATCCCCTCCCTTCATCACAGTCCCTGCTTTTTTTCTGCTTTACAAATACACTCTTACACACAGAGGCTTATACTAATCCTTGTGAAAACAAAGCGATATATTTCTCCCCACACGGGTCAGGAGTGGGATGTTCATCAGTGTGTTTATCGGGATTAGGAAAATGTCTCCCATAATGCAGCCTCTAACATCATACTTACAAATATCTGGTCTAAAATGATGAGCTGCTGCAACTCTGTGCAGAAATACAAAGTAAATGATGAGAAGAAGTGAGTGGCCATTCTCACCACTGAGCCCTGACCCGGTGTGGCCTTGTGACCTCTTTCATTGACCTCTCTGTGGGTGGCCATTGATGCTGACCAACACCACCGCTCTCAGATCAGATCCGTTATTTCTGTCATCCGTTTTTCTCTCTTTCTCTGGCTCTAACTCCGGCTCTCTCTGTGTGAAGTCAATTGTATTTATGCGAGTATTTAGTTTTGTGGTCTGATGTCAGGACGGGATTATGCCGACCCGGAGTCGGTGAGGAGAGAAGTCTGCACAGGCGGGTAGACACGTTAATCATAAAATCTTTATCTTACAATCCAGCCTCACGCATCCAGGCTTCATTAAGAGACAACCCTGGGATTAGGGCAGCTAAACCACAGAGCTGCAGAGAAAAATGAGAGAGGAGAGGGATGCATCTCTGTCTGTCTGTCTGTCTGTCTGTCTGTCTTTGCTGTTTTCATTCTGGATTATGGTTAGACACTCCCAAGTCATCTGAGTCCTTCCATGTCCATGTATGAATACATGAATATTCATAAGTAACAGTGAGATTTGTCATGTAAGTATTTTGAGTTGTGACTAAAAAGTGCTGCACATTTTTCTCATTCGCTTTGATGAACTTCTCATGAGCTGAAATTCTCAAAACTACTTTTTCAATCTTCAGATCCTTTGCGGCCTGTGAACATCATAAAAGAAGTTTCTCATGCTTTGAACAAGTTGCAAATATTTTTTTTATATCCATATGTGTGAAAATGTACAATTCTCTGCTTCCTCAGTAAATCATGTTGATCAAAATGTATGCAGGTCTCTGTTGAGTTGTCTCAACCTTCACAACATTTAAGTAAACGTTTAAATCTTAACATGGAATCTGAATGAACAAGTTGTCACAAAATGTCAAGCATGTCTAGTATATTTCTATACGTTTAATTAGACGTTTTTCTAAATATGTCTTAAATTGGTAAATTTCTCCCAATGAATCCTGAATTTCTCTTATGTAGATAAATGTGTGAATCATTTAATTAACCAATGATCAACCAGTTTTCTGAATTAGCTCAAATTGCATCTAATGAAACATAAACTGGCAAGTAAATAATATAAAGCCAGAGCAAAATATGTACCGGTAAGTAGATATTCTAAAACCCAAATATGGCAGAGATTAAGGTGTGCATATCTACCCATGAAAGATGCAGAGTTGAAGAATTTTTCAAAAATATTTTAATGATACATTTTTTAAATAGAAACAAGAGTGAATAAGTCTAATACATGACACAAATCCAATGCAAAAATGGCTACTTTGTCAACCTGAGAATAGTATGATTTTCTTCTTCTAGTATCTAAAATAAATCAAGTAAATCATGTTGAGAAATTTACCTTTTGATGGGTTTTAGTGCAAAACATCAAAACAGAACACAAAAAGGAAACTGGACACAAAAACAGCTTAACAGGATCAACTAAGCAAACAAATAAAAGCATTGACAAAACATATGCAAATATAAAACAAACTTCATATACACTGCATTAAATTAAACAATAAATAAACGTACTTTATGCAGCAGATCTCATGTCGCCAAAGCAAAAATTAGAAGTGCTTACTGTACAGTACCAGAACATCTGGGCAAAATGGCTGAAGCATCAGCTGAGGACCTGAGCACTCCTTTGATCATTTGGTAATCAGTTTGGAAGATAATGTATTGGTTTCAGTCAAGTATTTTCTAATCATACTTAGCAGTGCTAATCTACTGTGCAAATGCACCTTGTGTTTGTAAAACCCTAAAGTTACCCTAGTAGTTCTTCATGAGGAGATCGGTCAGTCTTAAAGGTGACCTAAGATGCTTCCTTGAACAGAATGAGAAAGGTTTATGGGTTATATAAAATATGTTCATCACACGTTCTGAGCAAAATCATCATAAGGTAATGAAACTTTTGTCTGCCTTGTTCTGCCTTGTTCTTTCAGAACAAGGTGGTTTAGGATGTCTTGCTTGCCAAATCAATGTTTACTCTCACACGTGAAAATGGCTGCAAACAGATGAATAACTATACAACTGTACAACTTTGAAAAGCATTGGTGGAGGCTTCTGCATAGTCAACAAGGATGCAACAAGTGGCTGATGAACGGCAAGTCAACCACAAAGCACTTGTCTTTTCCAGCAGCCATTGTACAGCAGTGAAAAGAGCAGAGCTTCGCTTGGGTTGCTAGGTGATGGACTTTACTCAGCAGGGGTTGCTAGGTAACGATGCACTGTGACTCAAAAATAAGACAATTCTTGAAATGGCTCATTTTCCAGTCACCAAAAAACCTTATTGTCAAAAAAAAGTTTTTTATTTTTTAGCGCTCTGACTGTTCTTAGAAGCAGTTGAGATTCAAACGGAAGTATAAAAATATTCAAAAAGTGAATTTTGCATTACAGATCCCTTTTAAAGAGGTCATGAAGGGTCCATTGCTTGGAATCAGTCAGGTTGGAGTGATTCATGAAATGCTATATTGGATTCGTCTCAGTCTCTGTAGACTGAGGTTATTTGTCTTGGGACCATGTGCAGTGGATGGTAGGAGTCATATGGAGCCTCCAAGTGAACATCATAGTTGGTCTGAGTCTGATAGAGAACCTGGTCCACGGAGGAGGGGGAGTACTGGTGTGGAGGCGGTGGGTAATGGGGGGAAGGCTCCTGTTTGGGCACCATGTTGCTGCTGATGCTCAGCGGCGGTGTGGGGGGGGCGTCATATGGAGGGGTTCCCACACTTCCAACATTATACTCCGGCGGAGAATGGTTCTCGCTCTGCCTTCCTTTCATGGCTCTCAGGTGAAGCATGTGAGCCGTGTCGTAGGTGCCGTACGGGGGGCTCGGCAGGCCTGGAGAGCTGTACCCCACCATGCCTCCCAGAGGATTAGGTGGTGGACGAACTCCAAGTCTGTCCTCAGGTCTCATCCCAGCACCGGGACCTGATCCAATCTGTAAACATCCAGCAACCAGGTTGGTTGTGGGCTGAGAAAGCCCCTTGCAGAGTGTCTCCATGAAAGCCCTGCTCTCGGTGGAAAGCCCTCCCTCCAGGGCCTCGGACAGAGCGCAGATGTAGTTGCGGGCCAGTCGCAGCGTCTCAATCTTGGACAGTTTCTGCGTTTTGGAGTGACAGGGCATG
Organism: Poeciliopsis turneri; assembly: GCA_922788865.1. NCBI lineage: Eukaryota > Metazoa > Chordata > Actinopteri > Cyprinodontiformes > Poeciliidae > Poeciliopsis > Poeciliopsis turneri. The sequence goes on along the minus strand of CAKLNU010000148.1, from coordinate 1,204,714 downwards.
ATGCTGCGCAGGTTCTCCAGAGCGTCATTTAGGCCGTGCATCCGCGAGCGTTCCCGGGCGTTTGCTTTTATCCGTCTGGCACGGAAGCGCTCCTGCCGGGCTTTGGTCATTCGCTTTTTCTTGGGCCCACGTCTCCTGGATTCATTTTCGTCCTCCAGTCCTTCATCTGCATCCTCCTCATCCTCCTCTGCGTCTTCACTTCCCATCTCTCTGTTCTGCTGGGACGCTCCGCCGGCGCCGTAGTGGTGCGCTGGGACGGAGGCGCTGCCGTCCGGTGAGCTCACATCTCCATCCATCCACTGCAGGGGGCTGATGACCTCCTCTCCCTCTGCTAGTCTCACATATGGCTTAATCATCATAATGTTCTGCAAACAAGAGCTTTGTCAACCACATATGCTTTTGGAAAGGTTTGCAAACATTCAAGTATTTCAATTCAGATGTATACTTTAAATTTGACCAAACTTTATTTAACTTAATTTTGTGAAATGCAACTAACTTCAAGCTCAAAAGTTTAAGTGCATTACCTTCTTGCCATTTAGACTTTATGACTTTGAATATCCATCCTCACAATAATTTGCTGTAATTTTGGTCATTTCCTCCTGACAGAACGACTCTTATTCAGTTTTGTAGACTCTTCCTCTGATCTTTTCAACAATGTGCATAACTTTGGGAATAAGATTTGAGATCGCTACTCTAAAACATGGATTACTTAAAGTTTTTGGCGATTTAAAATACTAATTTGTTCCAAGTTCTTCATGTCTACAAAAATTAGGGTCTTTATCTCTGACTGCATTTGCGTTATTACTTTAGTAATAAAGGCTTTTCCCACACTTTTGTTAATGAAATATTATTCAGACATATTCTTGGCCTTATAAACCCGTTAAGCCGTGATAAAGGCTTTCCCAAATTATTTAAAGACATCTTAGTGAATGTAAGCTTCTGAATTTGAATAAAGTGAAATAAAAGTTTTGGTTTTTTTTGTTTTTCTTTTGTATCCGTCTCTTTATCCTGGCATTTTGCAAATAAAAACAATGCTTTTAATCCTAACTGACCTCAAAAAACAAAAGATTATTATGATTTAATGTCAGACAGTAAGAAAATTAATTGCTGTCTTTTGATGAAGTTCATGAATATTTATGGTTTTGTCTGTGTTTATTGGTAAAACTCATTTTTTGTTGTTTGTTTTTGGGGGGAAGAAGGTCCCATGCAAACTCAGATTATTATAATTTCTAACTTGTGCAGTTAGAACAGCTCTACATGGATCTGTTTCTGGGCCTGTTTTTATGCATCATGTTAATTTTTTTCTTAGAGCTCAACAACTACTAAGTTAATACCGTGAGCTTATGTAGCTCATGTTGTTGGTTTATCCAAGAAAAAGATTTTCAGTGCACAATTTTGCTTTCACATCCAAAGAGTGAAGTTACTCGTGTCAACAGATCAGAAACTGAAATTGCTTTTGCAGAGAATTTAATTTTCTAGAACTCAAAAGCAATGCATGGAAATCTGGATTATACGTACTAAAACAAATACTGTTCATAAGATATTATATATTGTTACACAACAAAGTTAAAATGCAACATTCCTTTAGATTTTTTAAAAACATGAATGTCTTGATGGATGTTTTTGTAAAAAAAAGAAAAAAAAGAAAAGAAAATGTAGCTAAACATTTAAATTTCAACTCTTATTTATCATTTTGTTCATATTTGAACAAATAAAATGTTTTTCTTTCTGCCTGGAACAAGTAACATTCAGTGGCAAAAATCACAAGTGACAAAATGATCTTAAAAAGTTTACAGTTTGGAGTTTTATATATTATTATATTGAATACCTTTAAAAAATGCAAACATATGTGATTATAAGAATGTGGGATATTATTATTTGAGACAGATGATGTGAACTTTGGGTTCAGTACATTAATATTTTAAATAGTAATGAATTCCCATTCAGACTTTTTCTTCCTGCTTTTTTACTCAGTTCACCAGATCTTGTTCGTCATTATGTACATTTTGTTTTAATGATTTGTGGAGTGAAATGAGTAAAACAAAATAAGACCGAAATGACAGGAACAATCACTGCCTTTATTTTGAAATCATTTGCCTTATAATACACAGCTTTTGCTTGCTTATCAAACTGTTTGGAATAATAAAAGTCAGCTTCATATTGAAATTTACAAATGCTGAATTTCTTAAACAGAAATATAGTTCAAAGTATTTAAAACAACTGTAAATTATCTTGTGTTGAGATAACAAGGATTAACCTTTTAGTTTATTTACACACCAATTAAAGGAACAACATTTGTACATAGTTGAATATTTGTTTACTAAGCAATATCTTTTGTTAAATAACTTCATTTTATTTAGAGCAGATTAAGGAGAATTAGATTTTTTTTTTCTTTTTCTTTTACAGGTTATAGGCCAATATCCAATAAAATGTTTGAGGAAAAAAGGATGTACTCCTTTATAAGTAAATCCCAAATAATCAACATAGTTAATCATTTCAATCATTAATAGTAACTATTCATTGCGTAAAAGATAACATTTAGTCTGTCATGGCTTGTTTCAGCACCGGACAGCTCCTCCCTCCCTGCCCACAGGCGCCTCTGGTTATTATTACTTAACTTAAAACCTAAAATAAAAGAATTGTTCTCCATATTAGTAGATTATGTGTGTTTTTAAATGAATCTATTGTCTTCTGGGCGCGCACTGTCACACTGTGCCCCCCCCCCGCCCTGCCCTGCTCGGGGTCAGCCTAATCCCGGTCATTTTGTGAACTGGTAATGCTGCAGCGAGATAAAGTCACTGACAGGACTTCAAACTGGGGCAGCGCAGGATTTACAGTGGATGAAGCGGCGACCACGAGGATTAAGCGAAACATTGACATCCTCCAGATCACTGTCCCAACAGAGCGCTGCACTAAAACTGGATTTTTCTTTTTGGCTATTATGTGTCGTGTTTGGTAAATAACTAAACCTGAAATACAGATTTTAAATTCTTTTTTCTGCATATTGTTTGTGCAAATAATTCAAACGAAAACCAACATACTAATCATGTCAGAAACTTTATAAATTCTGAGTGTTTTAAAGCATTATTTGGAAGCCTACCTGTACTTGTGGTTCCCTCTTAAGGACGTTTTTCAGGCCCTTTTTGCTGCGAACCCGGATCACAGTTTGCGGTCTGCGCACATCAATCAGCGCTAAAGTTGCGACCTGAAGCGGAGGAGTCCTTCACTGTGCGGGTCACTCCACGGGGGCTCCTGGTTTTAGCTTCCACGTCAAGCTCCTCCTCCCACTCCCACCCAACTCCTATTTGACGCGCTGGAGATCGCGCGTGTCCGGCCCGTGGCTCACCGCGCCCCCATCGCCCCACACACCCCGCCCCCCTGCGCCGCTCCACTCGTCGTGCATGCGTGTGTCGGTTTATGCGCTTGTGTCTTTGGGAGTTGAGCAAAAAGCTCTCCGAGGTTGTGCAGACAGACAGACAGGAGAGGCCCAGGCTTTTGTTGCCTTGCGAGGGCGGCCGCTAAATCCGCGGCGCGGCCGCATTGAGCGGAGGGGAGACGCGCTCAGCAGTCTGAGCCTAACTGTATGTGACAGCTTGAAGTTGCGTGTGAGCAGGTGTTTGCGCCATCCCATCCCAATGCAGTGCGGAGATAGACTGTCGAACAAGTTCATTTCTCTCCCTGAGGGGTTGCTCTGACCAGAAGGGCCACATAGGCGCATGAGACGCGCAATTATGGCCGATATGACTTTCGGGACTCCCGAGTCTCTGCAGTGAAGGAGATGAGATCTGAGGGGGGGTTATGACATTGTCAGTAAAAGGCGGTTCGGTCCTTGATTTAGTTGGGAAATGATTTACTCTTTGAGAAATTCTAAAGCACAGAAATCTACTTTTAAAAATGTGGAACATGCAAAACCACAATTTACATTCGTATGGATTCCTGAAAGCTTCATTTTACTATATTAAAACATGAACCAGATATAAATAAGAATTCAGCTCCTAAGCTTTTTTTTTTTTTTTTTAAATTTTGTGCATCAATCAAACTATTCAAAACTGGGATGAAAGGGAATAAAACAACTCCTCACATGTGTTGCTCACTTAAAGTATTGAAGGTTCTTGGGCTCCTTTCTCTGGATGTTCAGTTTATGTGACAATAACATTCTAGTAATTTGTTTACATTATTTCTTTGAAAGGAATCAAATGTTTTCTCCGCCGTGTTTGTGGCTTATTGGGTGGATGTACAATGCATGATCAGCGGATAAAATTTGACTGATTGGAACAAAGAAAATCATAAATAATTTTAAAAAGTCCTTTTTAACTTTTTTTTTTTTTTAACCAAATGGCTCTTTTTTTTTAAACATCAAGACGTTTATTCATTAAATTAATGTATAAATGTACAAATAGTTGTATATTTTGTGGGCAAACAATTTACAATAGACATATTTCCATGATAGAAATGAGAAATTGTTTCGACTGCTTCAAGTTTTTTAATGTTTGGTGAAACATTTGAAACCTTTAATGTCTTTGACTGTTTTTTTCAGGAAATTGTTCAATAAGTAAAACATCTTTGGGTTTGAAATACTGATTCAAATTCAAAACTGTGACAGTGTGCCAGACGTATAAAACACAGAAATGCGACAGGCTGGCCGGGTAACAATTTGGTCCATAAATGAAATCTATGCTCTCCTACTCCTGTCTCATTCCCCAGCCGACCACCTTGCCCGCCGCTCCTCCCCCTGCATCCTTTCCTGTCGACTCCACACCTGCAGCCTGAGATGGGAATAGCAGAGCCGGGCGTCTGCATCCCCAGAGACGAAGCAGCAGGGGAGAGTGATGGCTGAGGCTCGGTGCCTCCTCCGCACACACTTGCTTCATGGTTTTTAATATTCGTTTTTATTTGCATCAGAAAATATACATTTACTAGCTTTTCAACAAACTTACCTTTATTTATTTACTCTTTTTTTCGAGGTAGACCCACTTTAGAGTTTCGTCGTCTTGCTCCATAGGCGCTGCTTGAAAGTAGAGCTGTGACCGTGCCGTGAAGCCCCTCTGGCTCCCCCTCAGTGTCCACACATGATGAAGTCCTGCTGCAGATGGTCGTCTCTGTCTGTGGCTCAGATGCCCATCCGCTCTCCCTCGGCTGCTTCGTCCTTCCCTTACCTTTCTCAGGATATGAATTTAGTTTGTCTCCTGAAATTGAATGACATGTAAAACTTCACTTCAGTACACACACAAACATGACCCTCCTGTTAATTCCCAGAGTGTTTGAGTGCGACAGTAGGGGGAAAGTGGGTTTTTGTCCATCTGTCATAGTGGAAATCCTCTGAGAGAAGCCAGACAAACTGTGTGGAGGGTACAGCAGCGTGCAGATATGACTGCTCTCAATAAAAAAGTATCGCAGAAGTATCTATGCCCCTCAAACTGTTAGGGGAAATTTATGAATTTTATGTGATAAACATAAAACAGAAAGAAAATAATCAATTTTCCACACATTAAAAGTAAAAATTTGCATTTATATCCATCTCTCTTTACTGTGATACCTCTAAATTTGTCAAATATGTGTAAACTTTGAAGGCAGCATCATGCAGAGAGGATTATTTTCTTCAGTAGCTTCAAGGAAGCTGGTAAGATTTTACTGGAACAATGCATCATCTATTGTTAGAAAAACTTTGGCAAAACTACGAACCACACAAAGACACGACCATCCACTTGAACTGACAATGACAGATTAATTAGACAAGAGGTTCATAGTAACTCTGGAGGAGCTGCAAAGGTCCACAGCCCAGGTGGAACAATTTGAACTTTTTTTTTTTTAAATAGAATATGATAGTAGTATAAATTTATGCACAAGAACAAGGAATGCAAAAGACACATATTTTCATACCACAGTAATCTTGACATATTGAAAAAGGAGTAGGAAGAAGTAAGAAACTTATGAACTCCCAGCCCACAAACTCATGCAATATTTCAGTTAAACTGTTTAAATACATTTAGACTTAAAGCTGTAACATCACAAACTATTGTAAACCATAAAGGAGCATGAAAACATTTTCAAAGGCTCTATAATGTGCTATACGGGCAGCAGTCTGAAAGGTTTTTGCAACACAAGAGCAGCAGCCTCGAATGACAGTCCGAGGTCATCTCAGCAGACCAATCGCATCCCTCACCGTCTCTCTGCATATGTCTGTGTCCACTGGCGAGAGCAGTGACAATATGGTCAGCTCAGCCAAATTGTTTGGAAAGCTCACAAAACACCGGCAGAGAATGAACGTTACTCTGTATTTCATGGTCTCTCATCAACTTTAGAAATGGCCAGCAGCTAAGCCAAACTTGAACCAGCCTCCAGCCAAGCGCCGACCCTGGGGAGACAGAGGTGATGTTGACCATGTGTCCCTCCACTAACCATCTCATTGAAGGCCCCCCGACTCCTGGGTTAAACTGACACCCTCCTCTGCGATCACCCCTGAAAACCCTCTTAACCCTTTCCTAAACCCTCTGCGAGCCCCCCTGTTGTGCGTGCTCATTGGATGACCGCCTTCAGGCGTCCCTGTTCCATGGCTCCATTGTCTGGCCCCATAAGCAGCTTTGTTTCTGCATGTGCAGCTGGGATAGCCCGCTCAGCCATTAGCCACAACACGCTAAAAAAGAGTGCGGGATAATATAATTACAAAACAAAAGTCAGGTGGTTCACGAGATCTGCAGGCAGAATACCCGTTGGGGGAGATGCGAGGACACGCTGGCGGGTGGCCAGCTATAATTTGATTATAAAGTTGTGTGAGCGACAAAGGACACAATTGAATCTCTTTTTTCCCCCTTTTATTTACCACTCCATGATTTAATTTGATTCCATTGGGGCTCTAAAAGGAGTCTAGTGTGAAAAGAGAGAAGATTTACTCTTCCAATTTCCAGCCACCAGCTCAGAAAATGTAATATGTTCTGACAAAATATCGAAACTGACTTAAAGGTCCTGCTGCCTGTGAGGCCCAATCGCTTGAGTTTTCCTCCAAAATAACTGCTCTTGTGCTCTTTCTCTTTTCACTTTGCGCAAATGCACACAGATCGGCGGACAATAGGATCAGTGGCAGATCCATCTCCTGTAATACTTTCTTTAAACAGGCCAGCAAGTGTGACCCCCTGTTCTGTCGGCAGACCAGAATTTATCCTGTTAGTCACCCTAGATGAGTGAAAGAGCAAAATCAACCCCCAGTCCAGCTGGTCATGCACACGGAGATGCGCCCATTCACACACACGCACACACACATGTGCACACGCCTACACACACACACACACAACTTCACGGACAGCTGATAAGAACAGGTTTGTGCTGGTTCTACTGTTCAGAGCAGGTCAAGCAGAATAAAATCTGTTAATGTCTTTTTGTCTCTTCATTTCATAGCACAAGTGCAGCTTTTTTATGCTTTGTTTTGCTCTTACATAAGACAATGAGAAGCTGCACAATGCACACATGCCCCTGCACACATGCCCTGCCAGGGCTGGTGTCAGCTTTGTGCCCTCTCTGGGTGTGTAAACGCCCATTTTTTGCCCCATTAGGCACTGAGAGATTGTACCACTGGGAGAGTACCGCATTCTCATGCAGCGCTGAGCTACTCTAAAGGGTTTCACTGCAGATTTATTCTCACATTGTGCATCTGGAAAACATACAGAAGCCATCAAGTTTTCAAATTACTTTTGCTTTATTGCAGCATATAGAGAATGAAGTGGTAAAGTTGTCATTTCCACTTCAGTTCTTTTCTCTTTACATGGATACAGGATAGGCTGAGCCGATGTACTTCTTTCCATTTCCATAGAAAGAGTTTTCCCAGGTGTAAGTTTGAATGTTAAACTCTATTCCTCCCAGACTGAGGCCACAACTGAGAAGGAAGAACAGAAAAAACATCAGAAAATGTCCACATGTAAAGAAATTGTGAATTTTGTATGACTTTTTTATTTTTTTGTAATTTAACTGGATGAACAAAATGTCTTTAGTAATCTTAATGCAGCTTAGAAAGGATCCCAAAATGGTTCTGGTATCTGCATTTTCCCTTCACTAGCACTGAGTCTTGGAAAATTCCTAACATCAACAGATATTTTACACATCTTGTCCATTTTGATGAGATTTTATGTGATAAACAAACACAATTATACCATCATAATTTCACCTCAGTTTTGTGTTAGTTAATCAAACAAAATCCCAGTAAAACATAAAGTTTCTGGCAGGTAAATTATAAAATGTAGTCGAGTCTGAAGGCTACTGATGTGATTGCAAAGCTACTCACTATATCCCAGGCCGAGCGATGTAGCAAAGGGTGTAGAGGGCGAAATCAAACTCAGGGCTGCAGCCAATCACTGCAGAGCCCACCTGCTTGTAGTAGCCGTCCCAGTGGAACTGCAGTCCCATAACATCAGGATAACCAGTCCACTGAAAGGAAAAGAAATGGACAGATTTCTGTTTAGCATGTGACACACAGCTTAACTCAGTCGCTGCCAGTGGAAGATGCTCACAGGCCCGTTGAAGCTGTGGCTGTAGTAGTTCAGCTGCCCTCGTTTCTCCAGAAGATAAAACTGGATCCAGTTGTGGAAACCAGAAACCTTTCCTCCCTTGATTTCACCTGCAGACATTTTCCTTTTTTTTTTTAAAACAAAATTTTAAATGAAATGTGATTGCAGCACTCAAATGAGCTCTGCTTCATTCAAACCTGAAAAGATGTGCTCAAAACCGCTGGAGTCCATGGCGCCGTTGTAGCGGGAGTAGAGACCAAACCACATGTTCTTCAGGTCCTCAATGAACTCTGCCTCTGATTTATAAATGCCTTCAAATGCAAAGAGACCCCAGGAGTCATAAAAACTGCATCATGACATTTTAAAAACAGAATTAATCAGATTAATTGCAGCTCAGACTGTGAAGGAAGAGTGCCAAGCAAAAGTGTTCATAATGTTTAAGCATTTTTACATAACAACCACTGATCCTCGTGTGTCTTATTGAACTTAGTTTATTTACCTCCCGGATAAAAGCCATCTGTTTGGAGTTTAATTTGATTCCAAATATCAGCAGTATTGATGAATATAGTGGAAGTGTATTTGCTTGATGGTTTTGATGACGGCATGAGACAAAATGTTTAGTGATTGTTCAATAATTTCTCACTTTATTGTGTTTTATGGAGCAAAGTACAGTAAATTATCCTTTTTCTGAAATGTGTTATAGGGATTCGGGTTTTATCTAAAAACAATGCTAAGTTGCCTGTAGTGAAGAAGCTTCTTCACATCACAAATCTGGAACAAACTTCCAGAAAACTGTAAAACAGCCGAAACACCGAGAGCCTTAAAAAACCCCACTTGTTTAGAGATGCTTTTGAAACACAATCAATTAAACAACAATTTGATGTGTAACGATGGTAAAATGTAACGTTTCAGTTGTTAAGTGTCTTTATGACTTTAGATTTTCGTGTTTTTATCATGTGAAGCACTTTGAAATACCTTGTTGCTAGAGGCAGCTGTACAAATAAAATCTGATTTGTTAGATAAAACCTGCGTGTCAAGGGATGTGAACACTTCTGCAAGGTACTGTAATTTAAATACATGACCACATTACCCTTGCTGTAAAGGAAAGCAAACAGCTCTCTGCCCAGCTCGGTGTTCAACATTGTCTCCTTGAGGAACGTCTCCTGCTCGGTCAGCTGCTGAGAGGTGAAGCTCTCCGCCTGTCCGGTGATCCTCTTGTAGTTGTCAAGAAGATTCAGAAAGGCTGCATAGGTTGGGAGGGAGAACAGGGCGTTTTCATCCACGTACTTGTAAAACCTGAAAGCACAAAAAAAACAAAAACAGCTACGCTTTAAAACGTAGAGAGATCCAGAAGGACTTCTACAGGTTCACTGAGATGCTTAAAGGTCCTCACGGTCTGGAGGAGAGATCCGACTGGGAGCTGGTCTGTGAGTCGGCCACCAGGGCTTGGGGGTCAAGGATCAGCTGAGAGGCTGAGGCCTTGTTTTTGTCCAGGGCGTAAAGCGTCTCAGACAGAGACTTGAGCTCAGCGTCAGTGATGGTGGCAACAGAACCACCACCTGGACATGACAAACACAAATGTTTTCACTTTCATTGTTTATCCAGCTGCTTTTAAACAGCACAAAACTCCGGAAAATTTAGATCAAAAGTCGTTTTTAGTCAATTAAAATGTTGTTTCTGATATAAAATGAGGTAGACAAAAGATAATAATGTCATACATAAGGAGTACAATTATTACATAGAATAATTTATTCAAATGTTATTTAAACTGCTCTAAATTAAAAACTTTTATAGGTTTTACAGCAATCTAGTGCTTCTGATGTTTGCTAACAATTCCCTTCTCTAATAATTCTCTATTAAATTCCAGTTTGGGCTCTGAACAGGCCAATCCACAGTGATAATAATACATACAGGTCAAATTAAAACAACTAAATCTTTCTACCTTGGGGTATAAATAATGTGGGCACCCTTTCAAACAAAAGAGCTCACTGTAATGTTTACATAATGATAAAAAAATGATTAAATATTGTTGGGTAACTGAGGGAAGTGTTTGAGTTTTGGAAAGAGAAATATTCTCTTTCAAATTAAAGTTATTGTTTATAGAGTAATAGAATTGTTTTTTCCCCCCACTGGACCAAAATTACTAAGTAATCATTTTATCTCAAGTAAAGTGTGCCAAGAAAAAGAATCCAAAAAATAATAATTGTGGATCTGAACAATTAAATAATGACTTTTTGAACAAACGGCATATTGTGTCCAAAACGTTTTGGATCTGCTATTATAAAAACGTTTTCAGTTAATTTTTTTTATCGTCTCCTAGGCAACAAAGATGTGTTGAACAGGTAAAGATCACAATGTGAATTTAGAGCTCAAAGAAGGCTGAACACTGACCCCTACTGGTCAGTTTTGAGAAAAACGAATGAATATTTCCATCCATCCATCCATTTTCTGATCACCCTTCTCCCTAACGGGGTCGGGAGTTGCTGGTGCCTATCTCCAGCTGCGTTCCGGGCGAGAGGCGGGGTACAACCTGGACAGGTCGCCAGTCTGTCGCAGCGAATGAATATTTATTCATATAAATAATGATGAAAAAAAACTATGTAGATCCACAAATTATTGGAGATAAAACCAATTATTTGTCCCATCAACTAACTTTAAGGATTTTCTTTTTATTCTGGAGAAATTTCACTTCTTATCTACATTGTTTTTCACCATGGACAGATTTATAAAACAAGTCAACAACGACCCAAAGGATATCAGTATATTATATTTATTTAGGTTTATATTGGTTTGACCAGCAATATCTAAATTTGACAAAAAAATTTTACTATGTAATATAACTTATATATTTAGGGGTTGTTTTTTTTTTGGACATAAAGAAAGGACAGATTATTATTTCTTTATGTCCTAATGTCTGGGGTACGTTATAGGAAGTAGAGATTAATTCTATGTAAAGACTTAGCACCAACCTTTTAGTTTCCACTAATTTGATAATAATAATATACATACTTAAATAGCTTTTTAGGATACTCAAAGATGCTCACCTTAATCTTAATTTAGCAAACTGTAAATAAGAAGTGCCACTAACTAACAACCAATAAATTATCTATTTCTGATATTTTCCCCAAATTTCCCCCAAACTGAAAAACTTTGTCTTGCAGTTTTGTGCAACAGATGTTGAGTCTCAATGTACCTGCTATGATGATCTGCTAAAAAAGCATCTTGCAGTTCACAGATGGACTAAAACACATTGCGAGGCATGTGCCCTGAACAGCAAATCATAAATGCACCGACAAACTGCTGAGGAACAAGTTGTAACACCTGGCTGTTTCCCCATGACTTCAGCGAAACCGATCGAGTAAAACAGTAAAGAGCCTTTAACAGCAAGGTGAAACACTTCTGATCTTACCTGAACAGTAGTTTGAATAGTCGCTGCAGCAGTTGTTGTACTGGCTGCACTGGGAGTTGCAGTGGCAAGGGTTCAGAGAGTTGTAGCTCTCACCACACCTGCCATTACAAGACAGAGCTGCCTCTGGGAGCAGAGAAAAGGTTCAAATAGGAATTTACATTTTACAAAAAAATAGTGTTGTATTTTAGTAGGTTTTTCCTAGTTTTTCTACTTACCTTTGCATAGTGTGTAATAGTCGGAACAGCAGTCGTTGTACCTCTCACAAGCCGTGTTGCACTGACAGGAGAAACTACTGTCTGTTCCATACCCACACCGGCCCTGACATGAGTCTGAAATCACACCAGAAACATTTACATCACCAAGTGCAACATTTCACTCACGTGCTCCCTGCTCATTGTAAAGTGGTGCTGTGACGTCTGAAAGAAGAAAAGAGTCTTACTGCTGTGTCCCTGGTGGAACAGGGTCATGCAAAGGAGAAGGAGAGCAGCGATTTTCATCTTGTATTGGCAGCCCCCTGAAACAAGGTGACCAAGCTGTTAGCACATCCATCTTTTTATAGCAGTTTTATCTCAGCCAATCCACAGGGAGCCTGGTGAACCCAACCCAATCACAATCATATCGATCTAGATATGGTTGCATGAAAACTTTTTCTGATGAGTCATGGATTTTATTCATAGTCTGTAGATTGAACGCTAAGACATGTAAAATAGACAAAACTGAACATTTTTTTTTAAATATGGTAACACAGTAGGAAATATGTGAAATTCGTATATTATTCTCATGTGTGAAAGTGCACACTTTACTATCAGATTCCAAAAACATTTTATTAAAATTATTGTTTAAATTATTGACAGACTATCTTATGGCAGCATATTCAGTATGAAGTAGAGTGAAATCGATATCTGTCACGAGCCTTTTTCTATTTTTATCAAATCAATTTGATCAGATGTTTTACTTCTCACGGTCCGTCCAACATGAAAACATGGCGTTGTCGGAGCAGCGTCCCTGATCACACTGAGGTTAGCTGCCCCTTTGGATGTGTAAACATCATGTTCTACACTCAGGGTTTCAGATCGATGGAACATTTTAGTGTTTACATAATGAAATATTTGCACAAATGTCTACAAAGGAAATTTTCCATTGGGCAGAAAAACATTGATGTTTTGATTCTTACTGCAACTTCAAAAGAAAAATTTTTTTTCATTCATTTTAAACACATTTTACATGTTGATTATTATTATTATTGTATTGTTTAGTTCATTATCATAAACTATAGTATTATTAGTTTTAGTGTAACTATCTATTTATTCTTTTCTATTTGCTTTTTTTTTCTTTATTCATTCAGAATGTGTGGAGAGAAAGGTTAAATAAAGTACATCTCCTTTAGAAGATTTAAGCTTGTAAAGTCCCATTTATATTCATTTACATTACTTGTAGCAACTCTGAAAGGTTAAATGACTTCAATGGAAACCCATTTAATGCAAGTATTTGGATGGATCTTTTTAATGGAGAAGAACTCCCTGATTCTACAGATCCGTTTCCAGAAATGGGACTGAATATTGATTTCTCAGAATTGACGGGTCCTCTTTTGATCACTCAGAAAAAAAAGTAAACTTTTGTATGTTGAATGGATATTTTTATATCAATTGGTTGTTCAAGGGTTAAATAAGAAACAACTAAGAGGAAAAACTGATACTGTTTGGAGGAGAAAGTTTAAAGTTGGAGATAATCAGAAACCTTTATGGAGGGGTTTTTTATAAACTCCCCTTGAGTAAGAGGGCAAGTGACCTTCAGGGGAGGATTTTGCACGGTGCTTTGAGTGTTATAGTTTTGTGTCTAAATTTAGAAAAGATACAAATGAATTGTGTCCTATTTGTGAAGAAATAGAAATTACTTTTCACATGTTTCTTGAATGTAAACCATTTTTACCATTGTTATTTTTGTTGGAAGATGTTTTTCAGAAAATGTGGTGCTTATTGGTCTGCGGTAGCTTTTATATTTGGTGCAGGTTATACAAAAAAGAAATCAAGTAAGTGGAATTTGTTAAATGTTTTTATTGGACAGGCAACATTTTCCATTTATATTAATAGAAGAAATAAATTAAATGGTGTTTTGGGGAAAAAAGTCGACAGGCTGTTTATTCTGATGGTAAAAAACAGAAATTGATGGGGGTTTTTTCAAAGATAAATAACTTAACTGAATTTTTATCTTTGTGGTGTTTTAATGATGTTGTATGCTCTGTGGTTGATAGAAAGCTAGTTTTCAATTCAATGTTTGCGTGAATGTTGAAGTAAACTATGTAAAAATGTATTTTTATTGAAAAATAAATGCATTAAAAGCTTTTCTTTCTTTCTTTCTTTCTTTCTTTCTTTCTTTCTTTCTTTCTTTCTTTCTTTCTTTCTTTCTTTCTTTCTTTCTTTCTTTCTTTCTTTCTTTCTTTCTTTCATGTGAACTCGCTGAATTTAGGGTACATATTTATTTAGCAGATTAAGAGCAGCTGCTTATTAAACTCTGCTGTCCTCCAGACCTGTAGATGGCGCTAATTAAAAGTACCGGTCTGTAACTCAGAGGCTTTTTGTCCTAGCTCGGCTTCCTTCCTTCCACAGCGTGGATTTCAATGACATTGTAAGCTTTCATAAGAAGCTGAGTTTTCCAGTTTTTAATCATGTCGCTAGCTTTTTTATTCAGAGCTGTTACAAGAGAAGCCGTGAAGGTGAGCAGATTAAACTTCTTCATTTCACTTTCAGCTTCAGCCGTGTTTTAAGAGCTGCTGTCTTCCTGGTCAGCTCCAGTGGCTCATTTCACTGTTACTGCGTTGTTATGTTTCTCTAAGTGTTCAAAAGGATGGACATTGAGTCGTAGTGTTTGTTTATCCTTTGTGTGGTTCAGGTGAGCGTCAGTCAGCCTGTGCAGTGTTTGCACTCAGGATGCCAGCTGCTGGCTGCAGATAAAGCCCTGCTGATGAAACTGAGGAAAAGCACCGGCTACACCTTCATCAAATGCAAGGAATCTCTGGAGAGGTTTGAGAACGACATAGCACAGGTGTGTTGTCTGTCCTGCTGGGTTTTTTTTTTTTTCTAATACTGACTGGTGGAAGAACAATGTGTGACTGTGCTGCTGATAAATAACCTCCAGGCTGAAAGCTGGCTACATGAACAGGCCCAGAAAGAAGGCTGGAGCAAAGCCAGCAAGCTGGAGGGTCGAAAAGCCAAAGAGGGTCTGATCGGGCTGTTTGTGGGGAAGCAAGCCGCATCAATGGTGGAGGTAAGGCCTGCAGAGATCTATCAGCAGGTTTTGTCCCCTGCTGGCTGGACTTTGTGCTTTATTTCTGGTTTTCTTGCAGGTGAACTGTGAGACTGATTTTGTTGCCCGTAATGAGAAGTTTCAACAGCTGGTGAAGGATGTGACTCTGGCCACATTGGCGCACCATCAGGATAAAAATCAAAACCCGACAGGATATGTAAAGGTGAAGATGAGCTATTGGACATTTTTTTATTTTACTAACACTTACACACTTGTTGTTTCTGGCCATAACAATTTGGGGAAACGACTATGTTCTCCTCCAGCTATTTATAATTTAATGGATTTTATTGTTTAAATTTCAGTGGTCATGTGCCACAGCATTCACTAAGAACTGCGCCTTTTAAAACCAAGACATGAACAGAAGGACCGGAGGAAAAGTTTGTGAAACTTTTATTACTAACTAATAGTGCAAAGATGCCAAACCTGAACGGTCTCTTGCAAAACTACTTATACCAATTTAACTTTACTGCATTTACTCCTGTAACGACTAGAGCTGATGTTGTATTTTGTCATAATCTGCATGGTTTTATTTTTGTTCTTTCTCAAATAAACATCTTAGAATAAAACCTATCCTATTTTACTCTGAAACCGCTAAAAAAGATCGTATCACAAAGACAGACTAACACAGCAGATGCAGGGATAAAACAGGTTTACAGTGGAGAGGTTTACAGCCCTGCATAACATTTAATATGTCATTTAATCCATAACCTGAAAGGTGCAGAAATTTATAGCTTAGGTGGAGAAATCCGTTGACGGACATTTATTAGTTATTCCCTTCACAAAATCTGGCTTTTGTTGACAAGTAAGCCAAAAGCATCGATGTTTAATTTTATAGAAGCCATGTAGGGACTTTAAACTAATGCACACAAATCTTTTAAGGTTTTTCACTGTAGAATAAAACAGTAAAAAAAAAAAAAAGACAGGAAACATTTTCTTCACAATTAACAATTTATACATAACTTTGTGTGGTTGTATTCACATAAATGTCAGTAAAACAGAAACAAAAGTTGTGTGTTTCTTTCTTTCTTTCTTTCTAATGTACAGCTTTCATTTTCAGAGTGTCCTGTCTGGTGACGAGCTGAATAAACTCAGTGTGGGAGAAGGATGTTCACTAGCTGACCATGTGGCTCTCACAATAGGTTTGTAGACAAACACATGCTTGCATATTTATTTCCCAGCTCAGATGTGATCTACCTTATTGCTCTGTGATGTTGCTTCATCTTGTTGAAAGAAGTTAAAAATAAGGTCCTTTAATTTAACCCTTACAGGCTATAGGCGTTACTGACATTGATAAACTTTGGATAATTTTAACTCTTTAAATGCATTTAGATTTTCTTGCGTTTTGAAGAAACCATTTGTTTTTCGTTCTTCCCATCTCATACATACAAAGTGGAAGTTTTTATCGGCAACATTATAGATTATCTATATGCTAAAAAATAAATATTGACATTGATTCTGAAAAGAAAAATGTTATGCAAATCTGATTCATATGTGAATGTTGAATGTTAGCAAATATTACCAGAAATTCAGAAAAGACAAGCTTTCCTGAGGTACTTTAGAAGATGTGGTGAAAATAAATAAATCACGAGTAATCAAAATTCATGTAGTTATAAGCTTACCAAATTTAAATTTAGTTACCTGAACTTATCAAAGTTATCTGTGAATTAGATAACACTTTAAGCTTAATGTCACTTTAAACATAAAGTGTCATTTCTTCTCAAAGTAAGAACAAAATGTACTTTTTAAACATGAAAGATTTGACAAAGGATTGCAGAGGAAACTTCAATTACCTCAAATTAACCACTAAGTGACAACAAAAAATAAATATGATCTCCACAATCTAATTAAAATAATTCTGCAAAAATGTAACATCATATTTCAGCATTTGATATAGAGAAACCCTTTCCAGGGGAAACTTACCTGGGTTGTCAACTCAGCAGTCTGTTGTGTTTCACTGGTTTAGAGCTTCTTCCCAAATATATTCTCCTTCTGCTACTGTCACAAATATTTGTTCCTTTTCATCCACCTGACTTTTCTTGTCTGCCACTCCTATTGACGAAGGATCAAACAAAGACTGAATTTCTGCCTTCACAGGATTGACCAGATCTCTAAGTCCGTCCTTTAGGATGGGCTTGTAACAAGACTATACTTGTTGCAAAATCAAATGTCACAAAATTATATAATTTTTAAATTTGTCAGCGTTTCCCCCAGAAAACATTTGCTAAGCCTAGTGGTTGGTTCCTAGGGCATTCATCCAACGGCCTGTTCTGTTTTTGAGTTAAAAAATGTTTAAAGTTGTCAGAAAATTTTAAAATATCCTTTTATAATTATGTGTTATTGAAAGACTGGAAGATTAATACCTGAACACCAACTATAACATCTTTAAAAGTCCAAATATTTAAAAAAGAAATTAAATAATCTATGCAAAGCAGGGTTGGGCAGAAACCCTGCTTTGCATAGTCTTAAGTAGCCTGCAATGTATCAAGATGTATCTCATCATGAAGAAATCCAGTATTGTGCTTTAAAATAGCAATAATACACTGGGGGAAACTCTGGCTACATTTCACCAGTCAGTTGTTAAAATGTAAATTTCCATTTGGTGCAATAATAATGTGTAATAAAATTGTAACAAAATGCTGCATAGTCTTAAGTAGCCTGCAATGTATCAAGATGTATCCCATCATGAAGAAATCAAGAAGAACTGATTATTATTATTAATCTTGGGCTATTTTCCTGCTTTAGCTCATGGCCTAAAACTGTATTGTTGTCAACAACACAGTTTTATGGTGAGGCGGCAATTTCTTTTTCAAATAAAGATAGGATGCTTCATCTAGTTCTTGCTTTAAAAATGCAATTACAATGTTTAAACTTGCTGTTGGTTTAATCTGAAACAGAAGAAATATTGAAGGGGAAAAATATTTTTTACAAAGTACTTTGGATCAATCTCCCTTATCAATAAGATCCTCATCGGGTTAGGAAATAAACTCTTTAATTCAAAGTATGCACCATGTTGCATTCAAACAGATTTAAAAAATAATCACTCTTTGAAAAGTTCAACTTTTTGCACATCAACAGTTTTTGTGAAAGAAGCCCACATGCATACCTTTTCAGGAAGGATTTTCCAAGATTTAAGTTTTCTCCATCTGTGGGAAACAATCGCTCAAATGTCATTTGCGATATCAAAATTAAAGGCCTGGTCTGTTACCAGATTATTTCAGCCTGATTATGAACCGTGTTCCTAAAACCAGAGTGCTGTAGTCATATTCAATAAATTAGATTACTAATGAAGAATTAATGTTTCTGTAACTCTGAGTTGAACATGTTACTTGACCAAGTTTGCTGCTTGTGACTCCTTAATACCTGCCAGGTCAATAGTAGGAATTGCTAAAATTGGATTTGTGCTTCAAAACATATGATATGGGTTAGAAATATTTAAAGATTTCAGAAATATTGTCGTTCATTAAATGGGTATCTTCTGCTCCTCTTAGGTCGTCTTGGTGAGAACATGTCTCTAAAGCGGGCAGTGACCGTGGGAGTCCCTGCTGAGTGGCACATCGGCTCATACGTACATGGCAACGTCAGCGGTCAGACGGAGGTGACAATGGGTCGCTATGGCGCTCTGGTCGTATTCCAGGGTGGAAAGGATGAAGAACGACATACTTTAGGTCGTAAACTCGGCCAGCATGTAGTGGGGGAGGCCCCTTTGTCTCTAGGGAACATGGACGACCTGCCTTGTGGTGAATCTGAGACACGGCTGCTGCCTCAGACCTTCCTGGGAGACCCCAGTAGGACTGTGGCACAGTTCCTCATGGGTCAACAGGCTCGAGTGTTGGACTTTGTCCGATTTCAGTGTGGAGAGACACTAGGAGAGCAATGAGGAGTTCCCATAACATTTCTTTGTTTTTTCATCCACAGCTATGAAATGCAAGAGGAGTCACAGAATGGTATGACAAATGTGATGGCTAAAAGACATTTTGGAGGTGATGAAGTTGAAACTGTAACAATAAACTTTTTAACAGTAAATGTTAAAGTACTTTGTATTTTTCTCAATTAAAAACATATTTTTTTATTTTTTGCCAATGTTAATTAAAGTGGCGGCAGTGTGTTTTCCATAACACAATCCAGTATTGTGCTTTAAAATAGCAAATATGACTTAAAAATAAATTTGACTTGAAATTGGCTGCTGTTTCTTCAAGGAGCTCATGCTTTTTCCAACACACTGCCTTCTGGCCATCCCAATGCTGTTCACAACCATTCTTTTGAGCATTGGACTGAAAGGTAGCTCATATGATAAGGTCAACAGATTCAGTTCCATCTGGTGTTTGATGGCTGCCCTGCCAGTCTGGTGGAGCCGAGTGGGGAAGGGGCTGTCTGAAGATCGGCTGGAGACTGCAGCACCAACAAAGAGAACTTGAGACAGCAAGCGTTTAGGCACCCCCCAATGGCTTCCAGGGGAGAACGAAGGGTTTCTTAAAGATTCATGAAAGAATTAAAGCAATACTCCAGTTGTGGTTTTTCATGACAGAAAAGTCTATTTTTACATAATACACCCTTTTAAGATACTCAGATTTCCACTAATTAGGCTGAAAAACAAGACACCTGTCAAAGGGTGATTCTGAACGTCCTAACTCTTTGTTCTTGAGAAGTGCTACGAACTGATTTCCTACTAAAACATGAAGAAATTGCTGTTGATGTGTGAATATTGGCAGGGTGTGGCATGATAACATGCCTAGTAGAGTCTTTGCCCAGGGCTTGAAGCTGCTGTCGAAACCCACAAAATATGTCGCATATTCTGCGATGTGATTGGCTGATTCGATTTGAGACGCGTGACGTCGACAGGGGAATGGGGGCGTACCTACCTAACCGGTTAGCTGCTGCTGTCCGTTCAGCCCAGTGCAGACTGACATCCTCGTCAATAGAAACCCCCAAAGTAAAATAAGACATGGTGAGTAAAGATTTTCTTCTGGATTCGTGTTTTACGGCACATAAATTTGTTGAATCGTGGTTAAAGGCTGTAAAATGTGGAGTGAATCTAAAGCAAGTTAGCTAATTGCAAAACATGGAGCCTGCTCTGCTCCGTGTTTTTAACGGCTGTCCTTCGTCTGTCTTAAATCTGCCTCCACCAGTCTGACTTCACAGAGGACCAGATCATCGGTGAGTTCATGTTTATGCATAGTTTGGCTTTTAATGGTCACATTAAAATGTTGTACGATGTGGTGTGATGCGGCTCAGATTTAAAAAAAAACAAAACAAAAAAAAAACAAAGCTTTATAAATCTTGACCCTGTAGCTCCCCACAAACTACTGGAGCCCTGAAGGTAAATAATGATGAACGGAGTCAATTTCTATGCCTGGAAATGTGTTGTTTTTAAGTGTTGACACTGCCGTGTTTTTTTTTTTTTTTTTGCGTGGGATTGCAAAAAGTATTTGTGTTGAGTGCATTAGTAATAAATGTGCGAGCATCATTTGAAGACTTTCTGTTTGAAATAGTATTTAAATAACTTTCATACAATGCAAGTTGTATCATTTTAGCTCACATTCTGCTGCAATATACGTTTAAACTTAAAAACACAAATATTGGCGAAATATTCTTTCAATATGCTGTGTTTGTCTATTTGCTAGAATAAATGTTTACATCCTTTATTCAGTCATAAGGCACATTAAGATTATGTTGTTTCTCCTGTAAAACAAAAGTGCAGCTTGGATTCTATGTCAAAGTAAATTTGGTCTTGAGGTTAAGATAAAAACTATTTCTGGAGATGCACCAGTAGATATCTGCTTTTCCTTTTTATACAGCATACATAAAAACTCATAACTTTTCTAACTTCAGCACCAACCATCAGCATGGGTTTTCATTTTCTTCTCGCTAAATAGTCGAGACAAAGGGCAATGATCAGCTCACACAGTAAACCACAACTCGCTAAATGGATTATGTCATACAGATTCATAATTCAGTGTGTCATACATGTCTAATCACCTAAAGCTGACATACAATATCAATGGTATGAAAAATTACATTTTCATACAGCTTTTGTTAGTATTAATTGTAAATATAGCAAGTTTTGAAACGCCAGTAATAAATGTGGAGTTACAGAAATAGATATTTCTTTGTATAATAGATCAACTCCAAGTCATAGCCAAGTCTGCAAATGCAAGGTGGCATTATTGTGAATACTGAAACATTTCCTACCGTTGTTGCTTCTTCCAAATACTTTAAAAAGGACCCAGCAGGAAACTTACTTCAGTTCTTTTAGGGACATTTCATCTGCATAGTTGTGTGGAGCTTATTTGCTTTTTAGCTCAGATATAACCTATCTATACAGCTGGCTCTGCACTGCTCCTTCTATGGATATGCAGCAATAACTGGATGCCTGCACAACTTTAGGCAAATGAAGCTGAAGAAATTTGTTCAATAACTTATCTATGGCCCTTGGACACATTTGAATGTTTTGCTCTCATCTCTTTGTGCCTGGATGGTTTGTCACTAACAGATATTGAGCTTAGCGTGTGCTGTTTAGCTGAACTGCACTGTTTTCTCTTTTAAGAGCTTAAGGAAGCCTTCCTGTTGTTTGACCGGACTGGTGACGGGAAAATAACCTACAATCAGTGTGGCGATGTGATGCGAGCCTTGGGACAGAACCCGGTCAACGCAGAGGTGCTAAAAATTCTTGGAAACCCCAAAATGGAAGGCAAGCATCTGTTGTCACCAGTCACACAAACGGGGAATGTAAAAATCCAAATGGATAAGTAACTGTCAGATGTTTGGCCCATTTGGATGCTTTTATTTTTAAATTTCACCAAATGACTTGTGAAAAATCTGTTTTGTGTCACATTTCTGGAGTATGAAAATTTCCCTCCCGCTTTCTTTTTACCACCTCCAGAGATGAACAACAAGTTGCTGGATTTTGAGCAATTTCTTCCCATGTTTCACGCCATCGCAAAGAACAAGGACCAGGGCTCCTTTGAAGACATTGTCGAAGGCCTGCGTGTCTTTGACAAGGAGGGAAACGGCACAGTGATGGGAGCAGAGCTGCGCCACGTCCTCACCACTCTGGGTAAGACCTGCAGCAGAAAAGCTCGACTCGATGTTTCTCTGTACAGTGCAGATGTTTGTGGTTAGGCCAACACTTCCAGAGTTGCAAAAAATTGTGTCTATTTTTTTAAATGAATCTTATCAATTTGAATTTTATTTTTGTGTTCCAGGTGAAAAGATGACAGAAGAAGAAGTGGAGACACTTTTAGCAGGGCATGAAGATGCCAATGGCTGCATTAATTATGAAGGTGAAATATAAACATACTGTATAGTATTTCCTGAAGCAAAAGTTGTGGCTGGCCTATTGACCATAAACAAAGTAAAATCTAATTTACCAACAACAAGAGAAAGGAATTTGGAAAGAAAAACCACTTAACCATACTTTTTATCTCTGACTGCCAGCTGTTCATTTCCAGCTTTGTTAAAACAGTAAACATTACTGCATTTGTTTACGTTTCTTTTCCCTCACTGGGTTTTGAAACAATCATTGCATATTTAATTATTTTGTTTTATAACTCATTATGTTTCAGTGTGTTGGTTGAAGAAAGCTTCTTTCTGAAAGCTGTTCCTGTCATAGTAATACCAACTTTCTTCCTGTCTCTTTGCAGAACTCGTCAGGGTGGTGATGAGCGGATAAGGACTTCAAACGCCTCCATCTTTAAATTTATTCCTGAATATTTTCTGTGCTGCTTGTCTCGTCTTTCTGTTTCATCCACATCATTCTACCTCCTACATTATTGTTTTGTTGCTGTTGAACTTTTTTTTATGTGTCTTTTCCTGTGTAATGTGAAAACCTCATATTCCTAACTCCTGTTGATGTTTGCAGGCACAATCAGTGGTACAACTCCTCGTTTTGGTTTACCTTCATCATCTCTGTGCTGTTCTTTTCTTTTGGATGCATATGATAATGTGACCTGTTGCATTAAACATGAATAAAATGGTTTACAAAGTTTTAATTAGCCTCCAAGTTTTGCAAATCAAATTAAAAATAGATTAAAGTTGGGTAAAATGGATTCTATTGATGAAATGTTGGTATACGGATTTGTGTTGGTATACAATTTCTTTGAAATTGTCTGAAGAAGTTTTCAAAGAGGCTTTGACTCATCATATTAATACTGCAATAAAGTAATTATTAGTGTTTTGCCACTAATAATAATAGTGTTCAGCCTGCTCAATTAAAGGATAAAACATGCAACTATATCAAATACACATCAAGCTAAATAAAACTACTTGATCTGGATGGGAAGTTGCTGCTATAAAAATAACTGAAGCTTTTTAAGTTAGCATTAATTCATAACCTGAATTTATGCACATTATGTTATGATTTTGATTAAATTACAATTCATGCATGTTGATCAGATTATATAAATTCATTTTGTTGAACTGGATAAAACTATGATTGAATTGGATTCTATATTTAAATCGAGCCACCGATGTGGATGTTTTGTAAAGCATTTCTTGTGTGATACAATTAAATTAATCCAAACATGTCAAGAAAAGATTGAGAACCTCTGCATGTTTGGTTCATGTTAGCAAGGACATTAAACCGTTAAGCAGAGAGGATTAAATGGACGTAATGAAAGATAAAAGTACTTTTTTCCTGTCATTTAGTGAACAGAAATTATTTTGGTAATCCAAAGTGAAAACCTAAAACAAGATGAGTTTTGTCTAATCTTAAGACATGTAGTGAAGAACAAATTGTTTTGTACATTAATTGTGAATACCTGGTTTCTGAAAATGAACGAGGCCTGCTTGCTCTATAAGTTCGCTTAAGATCATTTTTGGAAACTGGCAACAAAATGAACAAAATCATTCGTTTTAAATGCGATGAATGAGGATTTGCAACAACAAAAAAAAAAAAAACACAATGAGTCCTCATCACATCTTTATTTTTTCCTCAAACATTTCGTAATTAAACCAGTTCTGATGTTTTTTTTGTTTTTTTTTAATAAACTGTCAGCACTAATGTGATGATTCACAGAGGAAAAAAAAAAAACTCATGTCTACTGTATAATACCGCACTTGCTGCTACCTTGAGCGAAGTGAAAAACATACAGAAACTGAGCTGACACTTATTTCATATCACAAAATTCACACAATGTAGTAATAACACAGATAAAAGATGTCCATTTATGCTCACGGCGGAGGTGAGGACTGCAATACTGGCTAGATGGACATTAACTGCAAACGTTCACCATCTGACTGGATTATATATCATGACACTGATGTGATGTGTTGAGTGTGTAGAGCAAAATGTTTTTTTTTTTTTGTTTGTTTTTTAAAGTTTTTCAAACTTAGTGATCACACGACTGATGGCACTTAATAAAAAAAAAAAATAATAAAAAAAACAACTAAAAGGTAATGTTGTTTACAAGTCTTAATGGCGTGGGCACACATGATCACAGTCACGTCTCTGACAGATCCAGCAAAAACAGTCCAGATCGCACACAAAGATGGCGAAGGTAGATACAGGCTACAAAGATAATAATATACAGTTACCATGTTGACATATCAAAGGAAAAATATGGAAAAATTACATGTAAAAAATATAAAAATCGACAGGATATAAAGTGAAAACACTGTTACGGATTTCAAGGATTCTCTGCTGGAGAATTTTAAGGTGGTTCCCTTGTTTTTGACAGCATTGGAGTTTCTTCCAATTTTTTGTATGAAAAAACAAAAGTTTAAAAAAAAAAAAAAATCCCATATGCAATCCAAGCAACCATCATAAAAGAAAATATTTTGGTTTACATAACACAGCATCTAATACTGTTTTGCATGTAGTTGCTATAAGTGAACATAAGTACATTTTGGACTGGATGCTTAGAGTTCATCCACACTGAAAGGTTTTACTCTAAGTCCTGCTGGCATGATGGGAGTTTAAATGAGAAACAAGTCTAAGAAAAGTCTTTTCAGGACTTCAGGCTGTACTTTAAGTTTCCACAGCATCATAACTGGATACAAAATAGATGTTTGTAACAGATAATCCAGTTTACAGTACGTTTTCCTTAACAGATCAGCTAATTTAGCGATTTAAATCTCTTCCTTCATTACAGACTTTTAGTCACGTAACCTTCAGGTTCAACCCTGTAGACATCGACTTATCCATGCAACGTAAACACAAGTGGATCTAAAGAACCATGGGTAAGTTTGAAACTTCCTGTTGGTTGAAGTATTTAAGACCACAAAACAAAGTTATAAGTGCTAGAGTTCAATACGACGGATGCTTCAAGTCTTCCAGCGAGACTTCCAAGGAGAAAAGTGCTTTTCCTTTACATACATGTATGTTTTAAAACGTACCTAAAGTACAAGGAGGCAGAGCCACTGAATGAACTATGAGACTTCATGAGCTATCGCAAACTGTTGCAGCACATTAAATGAAACAAAGTCAAAAACAACAGGAAGCTTTTGTTCTTCTATCCTCTGACATGTTGGCAAAACTGAGTAAAATGTTTACCGTGAACTCAACTCACTGCTGTTTGGTCAGCAACAAAAGACTCAAATCAGTTTTCCCTTAAGAGAGTCAGTTGTATTTTAAAATGACTTACTTTCAAACAAAGAGGTGGATTCATTTACACTTTGATCTTCACATCGATTGCCTTGTAGAAAAACAAAAGCTAAACATGTAAAATGTCTTCTCATCCATCTGTTGGTGACTTCTTCATTTCAGATGATATAGGCAGGCGTCAAAATGGTCAGTCATTTGGATTCGCAGGCAATTTATGGATGTTTTTCTCACTGTGGTGCAGGAACAGGAGCTGACGGGTGGAGTGACTCACCTTGGTGAGGAGCGCTGGGCTCTGTGGGAGGAACAGGAAGGAAAAAATATAACAGCTTGGACCCTTTCTGTTTTTACAAAGGTTATTGAAACCTTAATGTTTGTGTTTATTGAGATGGGTATCATTCAGACGCCATGTTCAGTCAGGGAAATGTTGATTCGTAGCTTATGGTGGGCGGAGCAAATTAAAACCAGCTTCTAGGCCTAAAATTATCCAGCTTATTCAAGGTCAACAGCAAAGATGAAGGTTGATTTAAGTCAAGAGATTCTTGGGGTGTAAGGGTCTGCAACTTGTGGCTCTTTGGATCTTCCACTATTGTTTTTAACAACTTTGGCTAAAAATTACAATAAAGCAGTTAATGTTCTTACATGTAGATACCATAAAAAATACAGTTTTTTTTTAATCATTTTTCCCCAAAAATTGTACGATATTTACACTGAATTTCCACAGAGAATGACAGTAAAAGCACTTAAAGTAATAATCCAAGTTTTATTACAGCTGAACGATATGACTGAAAACTTATCATAATATAAGAATGTCATATAAGTAGATATTGATAATTATTCATCAATTGTTTGTTTTAAATATGGAAAGTGCTATCAAACTAGTGATGTGACCTTTCCTATTTTATCCAGTTTTTCACACCACTCCATTGTTTTTATGTTTAAGCAGTTATGAGGCACAGTGGCAAAACCTTAAACTGCTGCTGCACAAGGTTGTTGCTAGGTAACCACAAGCTGAGTTCCAGAAGAAACTCAGCAGGTTGTTGCTAGGTAACCAAAGAGTGAGTGAGTTAGCTGATGGCATCCAGCTAACAAATGCCAGAATACTACAGCAAAAACTCTATATATTGTTGTGAATTCCTGCTATGACTGTATTAATAAATGTGATAAATGAGCTCCACCTTTTAACTCACCGTGGTGTACGGGTGTAGTGCTGGAGCTGGAGTGAGGGGCCGGGGGCTGGCCTGGGGGACAGGGAGATGACGTGTGAGTGCCTGCTGCAGGTTGGGACTCGGGGGGCGGGGCAGAAGAAGCTGGTGGGGCAGGACTGGGAGCCGCCTGTGGAGCTGGTGTGCTGGGAGCTGGCTGACTGGCACTGGGGCCTTGAGGCGGTGCGGCCGAGGCCGCCTGGTTGGAGTGAGGGCCTCCGGCCTGGCTGTGCTGCTGGTGCTGGATCTGCTGGAAGTGCTGCTGGCGGGCTCTCATCTCAGCGTACTTCAGCTGCTCCATGTGGAAGGACTGGCGGTCAGCAAGCAGCTGCTGCCGCTGGTACTCCAGCTGAAAACACAAACTTATCTTAGGGCTTGATGATCAATTCAGATTTTTTTGGCTGCAGTGTGAACGTAGCGTTAGATTATTTGGTGAAACAATAATCAGATTATTAATAAAACTGTGTGCTGTTTAACATATCCCAGGTTCCCGCACTCACAGCCTCCCGCTCTCTGTCCATGATAGTTTCCAGTTCTTCAAAGTGTCGCAGTTTAATCTCAAGCTTCTTCATCTGGGTCTCCACCAGCAGAGCAACCAAAGATTTGATCTTCCTCTCTTCCACTGCAGCTAAATGCTGTGAACACAGAGAGAGGAATCTGCCTTTATAGGAGGTAAAGAATAAGAATGCATACCTTGAAGAGGCAGGAGTGATAAACTAAGCTTCACCTTGGCTTTGACAGCAGCAGCTGCTAACGCAGAGGCAGCAGCTGTTGCCAGGTTTCCTTCTCCCACATCGCGCTCAACTTTAGCCTTCCTCTCTCCTTCCATATCTCCTTCTCTTTGTCCCTCCTCTGTTCCCTCCTTAGCATCCTTCTCCTTCTCACCGTCACCTGAGAGAATAAAAGAGAAGCATAATGTCTGAGCTTCAATCAGGCTTTTATGCATCTGACACCTCAGAGATAAAACCTCACATACCCATCTCAGGCTCTGTTTTATCTGCCTCTCTCTCGCCTTCAGCTTCTCTTCCTCTTTCTTCTTCTTTCTTCCCATTCTCCACCTGCTTCTCTTCCTCCTCCATCGCTCCATCTTTACTCTCCTACATAAAAGAAAGTCAGTAGGTGCAGCTGTTTTTTTAAATAATCAATTATTCTATACATTATTCTGATTAATCAAATGAATTGATGTAACCACTTAAGCCCTTTAGATACAATATCAGAAATACATTAACAGATTTAAATAAAAGGCAATTCAACTCATTTATTAAATAGAAAATGTACATTTTACTGACTAAAATGCAACAATAAACATTGCTTTACTGAAGTCTTGATCATTTGGATCTAAATAAACACACTTCTAACATCAACATGTGATGAGCTCAGCGCTTTCTTCTTGTAAATATGGATGTTTTGGATTAATCGAAGAATAATCGAATAAGAAAAAATGCTTAACAGGAGATTTTTTTTTTTTTTTTTTTACAAAATCTGAACCAAGTCAGGCTAAAACTATGCCACTTGAGAAATTCTGGGGAAACATATTTACAGACAAAGAAGTGTTTCCTTTATTTTAAATGCAAGGCAGTTCTGACAGTGTTGCTCTACTGAAAATTGTTTTTTTATTTTTTTATTTTATAGGCTCCGGTTCACAATTAATCTTTGATTCATCACGATTAATTGTTTCAAACTTCCAGTAAAGTTAGCTGAACTGCAGCTCACAAGAAGATGGTTAAAATAACACAATTTGATTTTATTTGCGATCTTTTAAATGAGCAAGCACAATACCTTAGCATCTCTTTTCTCCTCACTCAACTGAGTGTCACTCTTGCTTTCATCGCTGCTTTCATCTGAAGAGAAAGAAGTAAGAATTGTTTATTCATCGTTGCAATCATTAGAGCTCTATTTGTTCCAGCTTCTTGTGTGTTTTTCCTACCTGGCCTGTCTCCCTCCTCCAGGCCGGTGCCTGCGATGCCGCTTCCCTCCAGGCCGTACAGGGGATCCTGTCGGCCGCTCACTCTCGCCGCTTCCTCCACCCGCCGTACGTGAGCCTCAACAAGCGCTGCAGGAACCTCCTCTTTCATCCGGGAAAACTCCTCTAATAAGGAGAGGCACATTGTTCTTGTCAAGACTTCAAGTTGTTTACTTTAGATAAAACAATGAGCACATTATGCTTTAGTTAAAAGTGAGCTTGAAAAGGTTAGGATACATGTATGGGCTTTACAAAACAAGCATTACATTGTTTGCAGAAAATCTTTCATTTAAATCCAAAGAAGCTGCTGCTGACCACAACTCAACATTTACATTCACACTTGAAAATGGCTGCAAACAGATGCACAATTATACAATCGTAGATCCTTGAAAAGCAGAAGTTGAGCCTCCTGGAAAATCAACAAGAATGCAGCAAGTGGTTTATGAATGGTAAGACAACAACAAAACACTTTTCTTTTGCATCAGCCATTGGACAGTGAATACAATGGTAAAACCAGGTGACCAAATGACCTTCAGCCCAGCGTGGGTTGCGAGGTGACAGGCTGGGCTTGGCTGAGGTTGCTAGGTAATGGTGCAGTGACCATAGATTGTGACTCTACAATTGGAAGTTTCTTGAAATGACTCGTTTTCC
This sequence comes from Poeciliopsis turneri, assembly GCA_922788865.1. NCBI lineage: Eukaryota > Metazoa > Chordata > Actinopteri > Cyprinodontiformes > Poeciliidae > Poeciliopsis > Poeciliopsis turneri. Next base: position 1,175,151 of record CAKLNU010000148.1, on the reverse strand, counting down.
AGACACCAAAACACATTATCTTACGGCCAGAAAATGTCTGGATGTTTGGTTTTTTCAAGCGCCTTGGCTATTCTTATTCTTAGAAGCAGTTGAGACTCCAATAGAAGTAAAAAAATAATTTTTTTTAAAAAAAAGTGCAAAAAGTGAATGTTGCCTAATGGGTCCCCTTTCAGTGTCATTATTGATAAATGTTTAAATCTCTAGATTAAGAAATGCACTAAAACCAGTGATGGAAACAAAGAACAGAACAAAATATCGTGCTCTGCTCATAACTTGGTATCTGTTCATCATGAAACTTTCAAAAGAAACCGCTTCTCACCGAGAGCGGATTTGGCTGCAGCTGAGGCCACACGTGGGTCAACTACAGAAGCCAGGAAGGCCACGGTGCTCATGACGGGGTTTCCTGCTTGGCTGAAGGGAACAGGCTGGTAGGCCAGGGGGCCCAGAGTAGACGAGCTGTCCTCCAAGTATGGGTCTTCGATTGGTAACCGCAGGAAGTGCAGGATGCACTCATCTTGTGTACGACTGCCCACATGTTCAGAGACCTTGTTCCAGTCATCCTTATACATCTCCAGCCCCTGAGAGGAGAGGGATAGTCATTCAGCCACTGCCGTCTCCACAGAGGAATTGTGACTGATAGTGTCAGCAAAATGTAAATACCTCAAGTAGTAGTAGTGTTTCCTGCTCTGTCCACTCCCTCATAGAGCTCGCTCCACTCTTACTCTGCACTCAAAAATATCACAGCAAATTTATTTCATTGTAATCCTTAATACAATAAGGATTACAATAAGACTTATGCATGAGTTGTGAAGCTAAAACTGAACTACTTGAGGAGTTTTGAGTAGAACATATTTACACGCTACAGTAAATGCAAATGTTATCTCAAAAATTGCCTTTTTTGAGTCTGTATATTCCAGTTAATGATTGTTTCAATAATCAGTTCAGCCCTTGTTATAAGCAACCACTCTTGTGTTCACCTTAGCAGATCCAGTCTTCTTGCTGTACATGTCGGTCCGCAGCCCAAAGTTTTGCAGATCTGTGGGCTTCTCCTTCACCTTGTCTGGGAATGATATCATCGGCTGGGTGGCAGGGGTCTGAGGGGGTTACAGAGAAAGAGCAAGAATATAAAATTATATCCACCAATTTCTATTACTCACATGTTTACGTGTGAGTATTTAGAAACCTGGGATGTTTTGGGCTGCAGGGGGACCAGACTCGAAGGAGTGTCCGCCAGGACGTGGAAGTGAGAGGTCGGCGGGGGTCCCATGGGCGTGGGCCGACTCTCTGAGTCCACCTGATAGTTGATCAGTCCCCACTGCTCTAGAAAAGCATGAACTCTGCAGAACAGGAGACACATGGCGTTTCCTCCCCTGCTGGAAAGTTAGACTAAAGGCTGAAGGACGTACAAAGATCAACCTCCACTCTACCTCATGATGGCACACACGTCTCCTGCCAGGTTTCTGCGGCAGGCAGTGGAGGTCAGGTACTCCTGAGGGTTCAGTCGATAGGTGTCAATCATGAAGTTCCTGTATGCTAGATAACTAAAGGGATAAAAGGAGACAGCTGAGACATGCTTCTGCATCAAAACAATGACAGTAGTTTTCAAACGCCTGATTAATCACTTGTGCACCAATCGAATGCTTACATTTCGGGGGTTTTAGATTTGTTCTTCCCATTGAAAAACTCGGGCAGGGCTCGCCGCTCAATGGCATGAACACTGCGAGAGAAATCAGAACAGAGTCGATGTGATGTTCTCAGCCATAATCAGACGTGATTTCTACTTTAATTTTTGCTGAATCAGTAGAAACAGCAAACAAACATTAATTCAATATATGAGACCATAAACAAATCAATGATTTTCTGAAAGTTTTGTACAAAACCCGATGAAGATCCTACAAACAGCAGCTTTCAGTCAACAACAATATTTTCTGTATCCAAGAAAAATACGACACTGAATAGCAACATTTAATCAACTTCGATTATTTTTAGCTGATCCTCTTCATTAATCATCTATGAAAAAGGCAATATAACTATTTCAAAAGTTTGCAGAGGCGTAAACGTGTTATTGAAACATTCTAATAAATCCACTGGGAATGAATTAAGGAAAGAATGTTTTATTTCTCAATCTTTGCATAACTGCAATGCTATAAAATATTCAAAAATAATGCATCAAATCACTGCAATTCCTTAAACTCATCATGTTTTAAAGACATTTCAAGTGAAACCACCGCGTTAATGCTGTTACCTGTTGTAGTCGAACCAGGCGGCGTAGCTGGGGATGATGATGTGGTGAGTTTGCTCCGTCACGTTGTCCTCATGAAGGTCTGAACTCTTCACCGGTTCACCCTTCACACTGGGACTGCCCTCCTCCTCTTCCTGTTAAAAACACACATTTCATTAAAAAGTCACGTAAACAAATCAAGAAACAAAAATTAAGAACTGAGCAATAATTAAAAAAAACACAAAATGATCATTTTTAAGTTTAGTTAGAATTAAATTAATGCACCTCAACACATTTCAGCCTATTTTCTTTTAAAGTAAACCTTTTGGATACCTTTCCCGTTGTCTCCATCAACTCATCTTCTTGTTCATCTGTTGAAATCACACGTAAAAAGATGAAGAGGCAACATTTTAATAAATACCTTCAGAAGCACATTAGAAAGCTCTGCAAATACCTTCATAGTAATATTTAAAAAGTCATATTTGCTCTGACACATATTTTTTAAAGCTGCAGTAGGGAACTTCTATAAAAATTTATTTTCTACATGTTTTTTAAAACTGTGGATAAGACCTGAAAATATATTATGAGACAGATAAAAAAAATCTGATTGGTTGTTTCTGGCTGGGAGCGTTGCATTTCTGCAGAGAGAAGCTCTAGAAGGTCGATTTTTAAATTTTTTTTCACAGGCTGTGTGTCTCATATTGTACTGTCAAAACATAGTGACAGTTTTAACAAATATTTTTCTGTAAAAAAGTTGCCTACTGCAGATTTGCAGATAAATAGTGTTCATATGTTTCATCATCCATACCCATGTCAGTGCCTCCCTTAACCGGGGTCGATTCAGAGTCCTTCTTGGTGTTATCTACAGGCAGACAACAAGAAATCAGTCCACTGAAAAGTTTCATAGTATAAAAAATCTTACATTGTAGTTTTTCAACAATCTATTTAAATATATTCCAATTTTAATGAATATATATATATCAGTATACTTGTCTTTGCCGTGGTTCCCTCTTCAGATGCAGGAACAGGTGAGGCTTCATCCAGATCCTTGGACAGCTCCTCCTGCTCCTCCTCCCTCTGACCTCGTTTAGACTTGGTGTACGGGGTCGTCGGCCTGGCAACACACACAAAAACATCTGTTCACCACCCAGTGAATCCCCATAGTGCATGTAAGTGACTGGAAAGGGTTGTTTAGTGATAAATGTTGACTTTCTGAGCCATTTTCTGAAAGGTTTACAGATTCTTATTTATAAATTTGGCTCAGAAGATGTGAGTAGCAGCAGAGCTTAAAAAAGTTACTCTTAGACATAAATTTGGAAAAATAAAATAAAATTGAATTGAATTGGAGAGGCAGAATGTGACTTGTAGATTTGTTTGTCAAACCAATCAAACAAATCTGAGTTCTTACCCTTTTTTTGTATTTTTTTTCTTGCTCTCTTGAGGCGGAGGGGTCGGCGAAGGTGATGGCGATCGCTTTCTTTTCTTGGCACTGCCGGGTTTCTTGTCCCTTCGCTCATCTGGTGTCGTCACCTCATCTGTCAGTGTCTTGGCAGAGATCCTCTTCCTCTTTGGACAGCCCTCTCCCACCTCATAGTCTTCCTCATTCATCCACTCGTTATACTGATCGAGGTCTAAAATCCACTTTGCATGAACCTGTCAATAGCAATATTCAAACATTTCTTGTAAGCAGATAACAAGCAAGAGGGAAATACTTTTGCTTATTGCTTCAGGCTCTAAGCTCTAACACAGAGTGACTCGCATCCTTTTAACTTTTTTAATATTTTGTGCAGCCAGAAGCATAAATTTACTTTACTGAAATATCATCTGAGTGAGCAAGATTGACCAGAGGTTCCTCTGCCAGCAACCAGAACCACAACAAAACAGTTCAGTTTAAAGCAGTTCAAATGTTAGAACAGCACTGTAATGTCCAGATCTGTAGTAAGATTTCAGAATTAAAATTCAGAGATTCTTTCCTCACTGAACTGAGGCAGATCTGCAAACAACGGCTCTCCAGATGTGCAGAGCTGGAAGTGAAACTGCAGAGACCTGCAGCTGAAACAGGTTGCAGCTGGGTGGTTGTAAAAACGTGCTGACGCAAGATGGAAGAACAAAAATAATTTCTTCTGCGTTTTATGTGTAAAAAATGTAAAAGCCATGAATCGTGTTCCTGCCACATAATTGCATGCTACTTCATGTGGCTCTATTACGCAAAAATCCCAGTGAAATACAATAACGTTAGTGGCTGTAGCGTGATAAAACGTGAAACTCTCTAAGCAGTATAAATACTTTACAAAAGTTTTCATTTCTAATTTAAGATGAAGAACATTTTTAAAAGTTCGTTAAATGAACAGCAATAAATCAGGACAAAGCAATGACCTTTCTGGGCTTTTCTGGGCTGGGAGGATCCTCCACCGCAGCCTCGATCTCACTGGCTGGGATCCAGGTGTCATAGCTGAATGACGACAGGAACAAAAAGTCGGACCAAAGGAACAAATAACATTGTTGAGGCCTGTGAGAGACCATCGCCACAGCAACGATGTGTCAGCTTGATGTTTAGGAGCTAACACAGGAAATGGGTTTGGAACTTAAAATGCTTAAAGACCTCAGTTCCTCGGTTGTGTTACAAAAATTACAGAAACTTTGTTGCTCTAATTTCTAGTGACCGTCAATATTTTAAAAGCAAGAGTCTATTCACTTGTTTATAATCAATAAGCTCCACAGTGCCGCTAAAAATAAATCATAATTGCTTATGATCAACAGAAAAATACAAATGAGGTTAATTTTTTTTTTAACATTATGATCCAGATAAATCCAGAACAAACCTGTCTGGAAAATATCCCCAGTGGAGCAGAACCTGCTTGTCTCTCTTCATCACAGGACGCACCCACTCCTCTGCACAGAGAAGATCATTTCACATCATAACAGATCCTGCTCACGTCAAAGAAGATTTAACAAATACGCTGCACCTATCAAGACCCCACCTTCCTCCAGACTGGAAGGAATAGGCACCACAATATGGGAGCTGGAGGTTTTGTCCTCAGTCACAGAGCCCTGAAAAGACGACACAAAGAGGAGCTGATGCTAATTCAGAGAGGACAGTGCAAGACAAGCTGGGCTAACATGAAAAACCACGACAAATGCTTTACTACACTAATAAAAAATGGTAAATTAAAATTTGTTTAGCAACAAAAACCCACCTGGTGTCTTTTGATGATGTCTTTCAGTTTTCCGAGCAGCTTTGGTTCTATGTCAGAGCTCAGGTAGATGACGGGTCGAGACAGGCAGTTGTTCTGCAGCAAATTTAATATGAAACTTAAATTCACAAACATTTACATATAAAGGATATAGGAATTAGTGGTTCCTACTTGTATTAGTAATGTTTCCTCTGAGTGATCTTGAATTTTGGAATAATAAAGCAGAATTACTGTGATTTGTTTTAATTATTTCCACCGCTAAAGCTCAGCAGAACCATCCTCAGTGTATCAAATGTGATAAATGTAGACATTTAACTTTTCTAAATAATGTTTTTCATACTTATTTATATCAGTAAAAATTAGTGAAACAAATGTACCTGCACTAAGGACTTCTCAATGGTCATGAACATCTCCACATTTCGGTCCATCCTCGACGGATTCTGGAAGTCAAACCTGCGCCTACCAGGAAATTAGACTGGAGTTACACACGAAACAGCAAGAAAGCCAAACTCCAACTCAGCTTCGAAACTTTAAACAAAATAAATAAACAATAATAGTAATAATAATAACAAAGTCAGCCGGAAAGAAAGTCTTACCATCCTTGGTCACTCTTGAACTTGTAGGCAGCAGCCAGAATGTGGCACAGAGCTCCGCCTGACTTGAAGTCTAGGAAACATTTCATCTGAACGCAGAAAGTACAAAAGTTTGAGTACGAATCAATGCCATGAAGAGAATTTGCCCAGAGATCTCCGGGGAGAGAAAATAAACCCACCGGCAGCTTTGTGAGGGGAGGATTGCTGACATGTCTGCCGAAAACCTCCTCCTGGAACTGGAGCAGCTGGACCACCAGGCTGGACAGAGATTTGTTAGTGGGGGGCTCAGCCTGGATGTACTGAGGAGAAAAAGAGAGGAAACGTCTTAATAGTGTGCAGCGACTTAAAAGATTGTCATGATTAGTGTTTTGTTCTTAAAACAACTTAATATTTTAGGGCAGCCATTGTTTGTGTGCAAATCTATGATCAGGTTATGATTGTGCAACTGCTTCTGCCATCGCCTCTGATGCGTCATTAATAATCTACTTGTTTTCTATAATCTATAATAATCTATTTGTTAGGGATATAAGCAGAGCAAAATGTTGACTGTTTGGTCCCACAAAACCATGTTTAATTTATCTGATACAGTTTTTTTCAATTAACCATTATTTTTTCAACAATGTATAGTATATACTGATAGGTATTAACAAATTTTACACATGTGCACCTTCCTTTTCAGCCTGTGCTAAGTCTGATCTTCAAATAATTGAAAAAAAAATCCAGAACATTTCATACTTTTACTTTTGTTAGTATATTATTTTTATAAAAAGTTCTATAAAAAAGTTTTATTTTATTATTTTTTTTACTTACAGTAGAAACAAACAGCACTTTGAATGTGGAGTTCATATTTTTATTGCACTTGCAGCAAGCAAGGATTATTTTGTTGAATGACAGCAAATGTTTTCTATATCTATTCTAGTATTACAATTAATATTTATATTCTGGATAAAAGTTTCCAATATGGAAATAATTGTATGATAAAGAATGTTTAAAGTTCTTTGTTTATCTTTTAAACAAAACAGGAATTTACTTTATATAACAATTTTGTGATTTTCTAAATTATAAAACATGAAAAGAACAATAAGATTGTTGTTCTTTAATTAAGAACAAAAATAAAATAAATTATTTTCCTAGGGTAAGCCAAGCTAATTTTTTCATGTACTTTCTGTGGCTCCACACATATTCTATTTAAGTGGATCTCATGGTTGTAAATGTTTTTTCATTGCTATTTTTGTTTTCTGCTACAGCTTTGCTTGTTTTTGTGTGCACTGAATTATAGAAATCAGCCCCAGGAGTCCAGGTTTTAAAATGCTGTAACAATCCTAATCTTAGGATGAAGTCATTTGAAAAGTACTTAATCCCTTTTTCAAATAAAACTGTTTGAGTTGAGATACAGAACCAACGTGTCTGGATGATCCAGTTGAGACAACCTGTCCAGTTTTACAGTGTAGAAGTTCCAGCACTTTTACAGTGAAAAAGCTCATATCCCGGGATGTGATTGGATATCTGGTGAGAGCAAAATAAATAAATAAATAGAATAAGATCAAATAAATCACCGCTTTAGTATTATTTCAGTTCCGTTTCGTCCAAAGCAGAAAGCTGCTCTCTGCGTTCAGACCCGGTTCAGGACTTCAGCCACAGAGGCGCAGAGCCAACATCTGGATCCGAGCTGCTTTAACCGTTAGCCGATTAGCTGGCTAGCTTAACCGTCTGCCTGGCTAAAGACACCTTTATCTTTGTGAACTCTACCCTCTCGGGCCAGATTTTGTGATGGCTCTCATTCGTTTAGCTACCCAAACGTAAGCAGACGCCGCTGTTCGCGGTTGCATCTGCTGCATCTGTTGGCTCAGCATCCTTTTGTGAATCAAACAGCTGGATGCTCATCCGCAGCAGCAGCAGCAGCAGCAGCAGCAGCAGCAGCAGCACCCTCCCTCCTCTCTTTGTCATTGCCTCTGCTCTACGTTTCAGGGTGACAGAAAAAAGAAAGCCCCGTGTGCATGCTTATAAAACGTGCTCTCAGTACCTTTTTATAATTCTTTCCCAGCCAGACGCGGACATTATCAAACTGGGAAACGGTGTCAGACGCTTCAAAATATTTTACATTCGGGCCGCCGTCTTTCTTCCGCACCGCCATCTTTGCCTGCAGACAACCAGTCGACGTTGCCTGCCACCCAGCGGACAGAACAGGCTACTGCATCTGGTGGATGTCACAGAGGCTGTGATGACAGGAAGGGATCGGCAGGGGGCAGCGTTGTGCAGATAATATTTTTAATTGCGCGTCTTGGGGGCAAATTACAATTTTCCAGAACACGGTTAGTATGTTGATAATATTCGGGCCTTTTACTAAATAAATAAGAAAGGTTAAAGCTAATTGGATTTCTAGAATTGAAACGAGCAGCAGTGTTTGAGTACATCTTCAACATTGTCACTGCATCAGTCAGCTTGCTAAATAAAATTATGGGAATTGACATTTTAATTTGTCATAACACTTTAAAAGAGACAAGTTGTGAAGAATAAAATGTCATACTGGAAACTACAGTACAGTAGCTTAAACAACTATATAAACGTATGTTTTATTAGACTAGTGGAACTCCAACTAACTTTTTTGAATAAATCTTCACATAATTACTTGAGCCACTGCTGCAGTTATGCTGAATGAAGGAAGGATTAGAGGAATTTGTGAAAATACTCTAGAATAGATTCACATAATTATCTATAAAATTATATTTCAAGAGTTTTTTTGTTTTCCTCTGGGGAACAATTTGGTATTTGGATTTTCTCTTCAGGAGTCATTAAGAAATAATAATAATAAAAAAACCGAGTTTGTTCCGATGGTTTCTTCTATTTTCCCAACAACAATTAAGCAAGCTGTCTCACTGCAGCCTGGTAATAAAGACTGTGAAAGTGAACAATAAGAAGAAATAAAGAAAATCAATTATTCTGATATGAAGATAATAGGTTTATTATACAGTATTTAAGATAATACTTCATATCTTTACCCATTGAGGATTTTTTTGAGTGAGACATAGTGAGATGGAGAAATAGTTAAAAAAAATTCAATAGTTCTCAATAGTTGTAAATATATATATATATATATATAGTAATATACATTTCTATTAATAATAATAATAATAATAATAATAATAATAATAATAATAATAATAATAATAATAATAATAATCATGACCGACACATTAAAGAAACTTCTTTAAAAATTTATTGAATAAGACTCACCTCAAGACGAAAAAAAAAACAAAAACAAAAAAAAAGTAAAGGTTTCCTGGTATTTACATGAGACTAATACATTAAAAGCTCATATTCACATGGCTAAGCCTTTCTAAGCATAAGAAGTTAAAATTATAAATTAAAAAACTACAGAAAGACTAGAACCCAATACTTGTCTGACATGTGAGACTATTTTCATGTCTCTGACCTTTTCAGTGGTTCTCATTTAGTCAGAAGTTAAAATTAACCCTCATTAACAGACAATAGTTGTATGTGTGTGTGAGTGTCTGTGTGCGTGAGAGTCTTATATGACCCAGACTAATTTGTGAAAATCCAGAGACAACACTGAGAGAAGAGAATTGCTCCTTGAACTAGTATTCCTCAGACTCTTGGTGTGTTTGTATTTGCTCTTGAACGTGTGTGAGCATATCTGTGTAAGTGTGCGTGTGCGTGCGTGTGTGTGTTAGTGCTGTCCACCCGTCGTCTGTGCCGATGGAGAGAGAGAAAGAGAGAGAGAAAGAGAGGAGCCTATTGATTATTTTAATCCTCCTATTTGTGAGTCTGTGATCCTCTCGGCTCAGCCTTCCACAGGAGGATTGCTAATGGGCCTGAACGCTTCCCTCCTCAGCCCACTCTCCCTGTCCAATTAACTGAATGTAGGAATGTGCAGGGGAGGGAGCGCTGGGACTCAGAGGAACAGGGTGAGGGGGTTAGGAGGAAGTGGGGGTGAGGCTCAGTCCAGCGTTTCTCAAACCAGTCATCTACACCGCATTCTGCAAGAAACCCCTCGCCCAGAATAGTATTACCGCTCACCTTTAATTAAAGATCCATCTCCTTGTTTTTATTCTGGGGAGCTGAGAACTCCCTTTTTTATGTTCCAGTGTTTCATTTTCACAGGCCGGTCATGCAGGCCGACGGCGGAGGCAGCAGAAATAGAGAAAACACACATTTTAATGGGAGAGAGTCACCTTCTCACAGGTTGTTGTAGTTGTAGTTCTGACATTTAATATTTGTCTCAGAAATGTGTTCAGCTCCGTAATAAAAATGGATTTTATAGCAAAACCTGATTCTTCAGCTGAATCAAAGCGGTGTGGTTAATATGAAAAGAAGTTAATTTATGTAGCATATTATTATTTATTTCACTTTACTGAAAATACTTTAAATTTGCTATAAAACATAATGATGTTTGCCTCTAATGAATCCCAGACTGCAGATACTTCAAGAGGATCCATTTTTAGTAGCATCTCAAGAACTCAACTAACTTTCCACCAATTATTATTATTATTATTATTATTATTATTATTATTATTATTATTATTATTATTATTATTATTATTATTATTATTATTTCTGGTATTACAGCCACTACAGCATCTCTTGAATTGCTAAATACTTTAGCTCACTCTAAACATTTTTCTCATTTTAACAGTAAAACTGTTGTATTCTCAACAAGTTTTACTGTATGATCATAATGTTTCATATTCACAATAGAAAATTATATTTTGTACATTTTGAGTTCTCATACCTCCTTGATGTATCAAAGCAGAGCCAAATGTTATCATATTTTACAAAATTTGGAGGAAAAATCAACATCAAAACTAGAAATATTTCAATTAATTAATTTAATGACCTACTTAATGTGGGATGAAAAGAAAAGTCTTTCCAGTCCCTCAAAATATTTTAGTATACGTCTTTTTTTTCTATGGCATTTGTGTGAATTTACAGAAAACAACAGACTGAAATGTAATTTACTGATTTTGTAATAGTAACAGATTTCTTCTGATTCTACCTTTTTATCACACTTGCATGATTAATATCATCAAACCTGTTTTAGCATCAAAGATAACAAGGTATTACAAGGTTTTCAAGTGATGATTTAATTTCTTAGGGGCAGGAGAAAGGCATCAAAACCTTCTTAATTATAGTTTTTCAAACCTTGAAGGCGTCACTTTAGTAGAGATAGGGGAAAATCTGATATTTTAACTAGGCAAGAGTCCAGTTAAGCTGTTAAAATAAAACATTTTAGTTTAATTTATTATGTTATTTGTTTTTACTTTGATTTTTATTTAGCAGTTTAGTTCAAAATTAATGTATTGTCTTTGTGACAAAATGTACTCAGCACACTATACTCCAGTGTTTCTAAAAGGAACCAAAATAATATTTATTCATCCTTTGTTTACATTTTATGCAGGCAAGTCCACGAAAACGTAACAAAATAAGATATAAAATGAAATGAAATGCTGCACGTTTAGAAAGTTTTGCTTTAGAAAGTTGTGTATAGGACTTGTAAATATTTACTTCTTGTGACTTCAAAAATGTTACCGCTTCACAACAGATTTTATCACATGGTTCTTTATTTTTCCCAGAATAAATAATAAAAGTGTATAAGAAAAACAGGGAAGCCATTTGTTGGACTTAGTTACAGTGAAATAGTTCAGAATTGTCTTTTTTTTTTATTTATTATTGTATTTCATGGTCTTTCAGGGGGGGGGGGAAACACTGCAGGTTACAGTAACAAAGTAAAACACACAACTCATCTTGCAAATGCACAGTGACAATAATGCAAACTTTTTCCAGTCACAGGTAACAGTTCCTGTAAGAACACACACAGTGAGATGCAGCATGTCATTGAGGTGTTGCGAAAGCCTCAGAGGGGAGAACTGGAGGTGTAAAATATCGGAGTCGACTGAGTTTTTCTATCACAACAAGAAAATTATGAGATGAACGGATTATTTCACATGCTTTATATTTGGGACATGAAAGCATAAGATACATTTACAGTATTGAGGTCAATATTAGGCATAATTATAAACTCTTCCCCTCATTATATTGACAAGTGAAAGCTACAACTAATTTCTTCACATAATTTCTTTAGGGATAGCATCTATGCAGAAATAAACTGACTTGCAAATAGTTTTTTTTTTTTTTTCTCTGCTTACATCATTATCCTGTTTTCCAATGTTTACAGGATTTATTTTCTTCCAGTCCTTCTGCTTAATATTCACAAGGACTACCTGTGGCTGAAAATACAAAATCTCTCTCTGTTTCTGTTGCGTCCTGTGGATCAACTTCTGCACATATCTTTGTTTTAATAAGGGAAAGAAATGTATCCAAAAGAAAAAATTATATATAAGGCACGAAGAACCTATACGTATGGCAAATGGCAGTGATAGTCAACAACAGTCACCTGCATTTTGAAAAGAAAAACATTTTAATACGTGTCCGTTATAATAAAATAATGAAAAACACGTTTTAAAGTAAAGGCTCATCCCAGCCTCACTGTAACCATCTTTCTGTGCTGAGCTAAAGAGGAGGTTTTGAACCTTTCTTACTCTATTCTCTTAATTCAAGGAGCCGGCACTGTGTAAAGAACCTCCAAGATGTGTGTTTTAAGAGGATTATGCTCCTTTTCAGCTTGTTGTGTGTTTGAGTGCGCTTTAGGATGCCACTCAAGTGGTTTTGCATGATTCATGGCTGAATCAAAAACTTCACATGTGGCATGCCGACTGTTTTGCTGTTTATCCCAGGCCTTAAAGGGGTGGATGTAGGCGGAAATACTCCCTTTTTCACTGTATTTTATTTTTCTTAAATCTTGTAGAAGGACAACCTTTAGCAAACTGAAAGAGCTTTTCATTGTCCCATTGAAACACGCATTTGTGTTTAATTTTCACATGAAAGGAAATTGGTTGGAACATTACTGAGACCTATCGAGTCTGGAGCTTGTTATGAACTGGAAGATGCTGAATTACTACTGTGACAGTAGAACCACCTTCCCTTAAATCTACATGCTCAAGCTTGACAACAATTTGCATCTGTCCACATAAACAACCCATTACCCTCTTTAGAAAGTCTTTGAGGTCAGACAACACTGACACTGAGCGTTGTCCACCAAAGAGTCAGTTATAATTTCAAACCTTAATATCTGGTCACGGTTGTCATACTGAAGTTTGTTTTGCTGCTAATTGCACCAAGTAGACAAAAAAATTTATAACTTCCAAATTATTTAACTTCATGGTAAATTACCAGCTAGATGGCTAAAATAGGACATAATTGGGCGTTTCAGCAGGGCAATCATCTCAAACTAAACTGATTTTGGAATGAATAAAGTATACAAACATTAAAGTTTAGGAATAGTGCTGCTCTCAAGCCTATTGAAAACAAATAGACTAAGCTTATGATAAGCCAAGTGTGAAAGGAAACAAGCCACTTTAGATGAACGCTGCAAAATTTTGATGATAGAAGTTGGGCAGTTGATTTTCAATATATTAAAATCTGCATATGTAGGGAAAAAATGAAGTAAGTTAAGTTGAGAAAAAGCAAATTTGTATCAAAAATGACATCATAATTATCAACCTTTTTTCATCTCATTGAGAAAAAAGTAAATGAGCACATTTCAATCAATACGACACACTAAAGATGTAAACTTAAGGTGTAACCGAGCATACGCTTCAGATGAAATCTCAGCTTGTTACCACAACATGATGTTGCTCCGAGGCTCAGGAATCAATCTCGAAGCTAAACCTCGGTATTGATAAACTGTGTGTTAAGGGACTGTTACCAGCAGCTTCTCTCCCTCCTTCCCCTCTCTGTGCAAATTACACCAACAACAGCAGGATGCTTTTACACTTCCATTGAAATAAAGGGCAAAAACACACTCATATGCTTCCACACAGGCATTAACACAGACATACAACACACAGCGTTATAATCGAGAGGTGTGCTGAATTATCAGCTGCGATCAATATATTCATGCCTTTTTCTTGTTTGGTGTCTACAGTCGTAATGGAAATCTATGTCACAGTGAGGGCAAGAGGCTGCAGCCGAATACTTCTGCCCGGATTGACAGTCTACATTCAGAGATCACTTCAGTTGGTTTGTTTTTGAGCAAAAACTGAAGCTCAATAATGTGTAAACAGCAAAATGATTGGAGTAAAGGTGAGAATGATTTATTTTAGCCATGCTTACGCATACTGCACACGGCATTTTATTAAAGATCACAAAAGTGTGTGCATCATGAGTCGATCTTATCTGATATATGTACATTGTATTCTTTTTACACAAGCTTTCTTTAACTCTGTTGTCACTATATGCATTATATGGAGAGAGGATAAATGGATGGCAGGATGTGTTAGATAAAGAAATAGGAGGAAACCTTTTGCTCGATCACAGAGTAAAAGGGGAGGAGGTGGTATTATATTGTCAGTCGGGGTAGATGAGGAAGCCGGAGAAGGTGCTGTATTTGTTGGTGTTTCCACCGTGAACTTTGCCCCCGTCCAGCTGAACACACACTTCGTCGCCCACGTCGAGGTGCAGGATGACGCTGTTTGAGGCGTAGTCGTAGTTCTGATCTGCGTCTTGGGCGATAGCGCTGGCTCTCACCTGGCATAGAGACAAGAACGTAGATCAGGGATCGAAGTTAAGATTAAAACTAAAACCTTTCAGTTATTTTTGACTTTTTACATTTTGCTAATTTAATTTCTGTTGTTGTATTTTTCCATAAGAGTCTTGATTTCTTGTTGGAAATCATCTTTTCTCTATTCATTTTGGTCCCATTTTCAATGATTAAACTTTATTCAGACAAATTAATCCACATATTCAACAATCTCACAACACTATTGAATACATAGTATTCACCTCTTCATTACATGCACTCATCTTCATCATAACACTTAAATTATTGGATTTTAATCTTGTTCTTTTTCACTTCTAAATGATCATACAACATACATAAGATTCAAGATGCACAAGTTTATGTCCTGGTGGATTTCATATAATTTCCACATAGCTAAAATTATATATATTAGTCCAAATATATACATACGCCCCCACTAAGATTTGGATAAATTCCCCTTACCCCGCTGCACCTACACCAAACTATTGTAGCCACCAACAAGCTTCATAATTCCAGATTTGATCACTTTGGTTTTGGCAGCAGGTGTAATTTTAATCCAAATTGGTTGGTTTATCTATTAAATAAATAAATCTTTAGTTGGAATGATGTCAGAACCATTCCAGTCGACTTTGGTTGTGCTAAAATCAGTTCTGGTATTACTATACAGCAAGAACACGCAATTGTTTCAGACCTCTAACTCAAACTTTTACTCTGGGATGATAAGGAATTGGTTCGCAGAGCAACACAAGGACGAAGTGGAAAAAGACAATATGATCCTAAACATTCACCATAACTGAGGATTCATGAACCAGTATACCACTAAGCTTCTGATCCTGGAAAGCAACCACTTGTTTATGTTAAGTTTAAATGGGGATCACTTCTCTTGTGACTCAAAAACTGTCAAGACCTCTGAGGGCTTGATTTAGCTTTTGAAGTACAGAGAGATGTATCATGTTGACATTATATTTCTATTTGAAACCAAAGCTCTATCGGAAGATTTTTGTAAAAGACAACTATTTCACAATCAACCATCAGATTCAGTTTATTTGGAAGATGCTGCATCCAGTTTGCTCATACTGTGATCTGGGGCTAATGTCATCAGTGCTGATCCCTTCCTGCTCACTGGGTAGATAAATGAGATGTTCAGTGATCTTTGGCCTCAAACCTCCATCTGAGAGCACATTCTCAGTCAGTATCAATTTTTTCCCAGAGGTTTGTTGCTCTCGCAGCTGATCCACCCGGAGCAGAGGGGGATTGCAAGGGATGAAGGAACATATCAGGTAATTTATCAGGCATTTAAAACTTACACAGCAAATCCGTCTGGCACGCATCATGTTCTCATCGCTTATACAGACTTTGTTGGACTTATTCTGAGTCCAAATTAATGTTTCGTACAGCAGTAATTATTATTATTTCAGTTTTTGAAATAAAGTCATCAACAACTGTATATGAACATAACATCAATTTTAAGAAAAAGTTGAGATTTTTTCAAGTCACATAAACAATGATAACTTTAAAATCACCTGTGTGGGAATGAATAAACTAAGATACCTAAATATTAATCAATATTAATCACAATCTTGTCAAATAGGGTCATTGCTGCCCAGCCAGGACCTACAGCAGCTTCAATTAATCAGAAAGAAACTGATTCACTGGAGTTTAAGAGCTTTTGCTCTCTTTAAAAAAACATGATCAGACCAAAGTTTGCAAGAGAGACATAAACCAGAACTTCATGAATAATGTTCTTTTAAAATGTGGTCTAGACACCCATTTAGACACCATAGCAAAGTGTTATGGTGTCTATTGGTGTGTAACTATATGAAGTTTGGGTAAAATATATAAATGGTACATGTGAAGTAGGGCTTGACGGTAAATCAACAAAATCTCACAGTAGAGACATGATCATAAGATCACAGCATTTTCAATATATCAAATATTCGCTGAAGTCAGATTCAGAACTGAAAAGCAAGATTGGTGGAATCAACTAACTCACTCACTCTTTGGTTACCTAGCAACAACCCGTTGAGTAGCCTGTGGTTACCTAGCGACTACTTGCTGAGAAACATTCACATCAGAAGATTTTACCACCATACTTCATAAATGCTTAAAAATAATAATAATAAAAAAAATAAAAAAATAAAAATAAAAAATAAATAATAAATAATAATAATAATAATAATAATAATAATAATAACAACAACAAAAAAAAACAATGCCATGAGGTGAAAACTGTGAATAAAAGAGAAAAGGTCACATCACCAGTTTGGTAGTATATCAGATATTTCAGATATAAAGCAAAAATACTAATCAATAATTATCAATATTGACTGATATGAAACCCTTACATCACCTACTATGAAGCAACAACCAAACACCCCTGGCAAGCCTCCTCCTCTTTGAATAAAAAGTCTTCTGATGAGGATTATATTTACAGAACAGTTTACATTATTACTGCAATGTTTTGCAATGATTTAGCTGTGGCCCCTGTCTTGAGAAATGACAAGGATGAATGTCGCAGTAGTTAAATAAGCATGAAATGCAGTCATGAACACAATTTCTGCTGTACATTTCTAGAGAACAGATCTACAGTAAAGACATAAAGTAGCATATCAGCCTCTTTATCAAATTTGTCGTTAAAAATGTGAAGGTGTTGTTTCCATCCAGCCTCACTAGTCTGTTTTTACAATCAGTAAGCAAATCTTAAAATAAATTGAGCTTTCACTGGCCAAGTAACAAACTACCCGAGCAGACAAACAGTGGAGAATAAAGCATGCATCTGCATACATATTAATGAATGCAAATATGATGCCCCAACTCCATCCTCTGTCTCCTCCTCTGGGTCTCAGCCTGATGGAGGATACGGTTCATCATCTCCACCAGTCATCAAGCTTCCCATGTGATCAGAAAGATTAATCAAATAAGTCCAAAATAACTATTTTTTTATTCTCACGTCCAACCTTTGTCACCTTTCTTCAATACAACCGAACGTATTTATGTTTTTTGTAAAAGCATTTGTTCAACAGCAACAAGGTGAACATGTTTGCTTCGTTCCCAAAGACAGAAATAAATCAATACATATCCTTTGTTTTAATTCAGCTCACATCTCTCCATTAATTGTTGTCTCTCCCACCACACCTTTCACCCATTCCATCATCCCTCTCTCCTTCCCCACCCTATCCTTTTCTCTTCATTCTCGGCCCATCTATCCATCTTTTTGTGTCTGCGCATCGGGAATAAGATGCAGGTCACGCGCGCATTTTCTCTCCCCCGCCATGCCAGTGTTGGCTGGAGCAGCGACTAAGTGTGTCCCTGTCCGGTCTAAATCGGATTGATTAACGACACGCTACTATAGCAGGTCTCCAGAGAAACCCAACCCAACCCCCAAAATACCAAGACATCTTCCCTTACCGCCCTCCCCCCAACTCCTTACAACATCCCTCACCCCTCCCATATTGTCCAGATGCATTAAGCCAGGCTATACATGGCTGCAAGCTACAGTAATTGGTAGTCTGACAGCCATGGCAGATCCCCGCCTAATAGGTTCAACTCCTCAATAACTCCATACAATCACAATAAATGGGGGAGCAGGCTAGGCAGCAGTGGTCAAACGGGCCGATGAAATACGAGCGGGAGGCCAGGATGAGATACTACACACTCGATAGAAGTGACTCTTCTTCTCCTTTTATTTCTGTGAAACTCAAGCGAACACCTGAGGAACAAAATGTGCAGGATTCGTGGCTCTTTGTTGCTTTAAAGAGCAAGTGTGCCGTGCTCCAAAGTGAATGAACAGCTCCCCGAAGGAGACCTAATAGGTTTTGGAAAAAAAAAAAAACAGAAAAAGAAGAAGATTCTGACAACTTGTACATCCAACATCTGTCTGCATGGCTGAATGGCGAAATTCCCTCGACGGCACCGTCAGCTGAGCTAAAGGCTGTCAGCCTGATATAACTAGCTTTGAGAACAAAGAATATCAAAACCACTTATAGACAAAGCAAATTGCATGGCCTGTTTATTAAAACCATTGCATTTGATGTGTGAGTTTGATAACTCTGACTTTTAAATCCTGAGACGGAGTGCATAAAGACAAAAGCTGTGGACTGGTCCCAGTTACCTCTGCGTAACGCATTAATGGACAGGCTCACTGGATATGAGGACATAGAGGTACAATATTATGTGATTCTCTGAATTTTATCAGCAAATAGTGCCCAAAGGTGCTGGGTCAGTTCACCCCATCACCATTTCATGCCCCAATATTTATTCATGTGTTACCATTTTACCCCAGCTTATTTCCATTATTACCCACAAAAATCAAACTGATGCCTTTTGGTTGATCTCACTTATGCAAGCAATGTTCAAATCTTATGTGTGGTTGTTTTTAATTTCATTAGGATTCCTGAATATGTTCAATTTCACCATTTTTCTATTGATTTGCTTCTAATTCCAATTGATGCCATTTGGCTCTTTTGAAAACCAATCAAACCAAATAACTGAGCAACTTTATGCCACTCAGTTTATCAATTGGAGACAAAACCACATTTCCTTATTGTAGACTTTCAATATATTTTTAAAAGTAACTATAAATTGCTTGTCAAACCAATACATGGTACAGACAGATGAACAATCAGAGCTATACGTTTCATACTGAAAACGATGCGCATGACCCAAGAACAGCGTTGTGCCACGAAGGTGTTGTGTTGGCAATGATGAAGATTTACTCACCTCCACACACCGACTGTCTCAACTTCTGTCTGATTAGTTAAACTTATTATATTTAGATGTCAGAGAGCCTTGTACACCCAAACAGTGAATGCATCCTCAATATTCCTAAATTATTTATACCGGTGTAGATTGAGGGATAAAATAATGCTTTAAATCTGCCAACATATTTCTTCTAACTGTATGAATTATTAATGTTTTGCAGAGGCCAGAGCAGAGTCCTGACAAGACCCTGAAAGAAAATTGTAAAATTATAGTTTTGTAAAAGCTCAAACACTTCAGACTCATCACCAATGATAAATCGTCAAACTATGAGTGGATTATGACAATTGTAAGAAGGTTTTTATTACTATAATACTGTAATTACCCAGAAGGGTAGGATTAATTTTTGCCATTTTTATTTTTATATGTATTTATCTCTTTATTTACATAAAAGTATATTTACTACAGAAACACCTGCTTCATTTTCTATCAGAATAAAACTTCTTTCGTCCATGACTTTGACTTTATCAAACATCGTGTAATAAAACATAAAGTTACATGTAAAGAAAATAAATTAATTTAAAATGCGAGCAAAAGAAGACCATAAAGCATTTTACAAGTTCAAAAGGAGAGGGGTAAAAAAATCATGTGGATCTAAATCTGTCATAGAAATGACTAATTATTGGTTTAGGTGGATGATTATCTAAATTTTGCAGGGTTGGTTTTAAAGTGGCAAAAGTTCATTTGAAAACTACCACTTTGCTCAGCTGTCCATCAGATTTACAATGCGTTTCTCCACACTGAGGTCGATCAAACAGCAGGTTTAATAACTGCATTCAACCACTCAAACAAAGCCTCTACTGATCACTTAACGGATCTTTAGGCCGAAAAAAAAATCTGTAGGAATCTGTTGGATCTCCCAACTGGATATCACACTGAAATTTACAGAAAACTCCAGTTAACCCCAGCTTGCCCTACAATATATACAATGCATATAGAAATGAACAATGGTACCGTAAATCACACTTTGAGTAACCCATACAAACCAATAAATGTTGCTGCAGTGATATTCACAGTACCTCAGTGAAATGGCCTTTAAATATGAACGTCAGCTAATTATATTTGCCAGCCAAAAGGACACAATGTTATTTATGGCTTATGGTTGACTTCCTTAGAAGACACATAGGTTTGTTTAGCCTCTGTTCAGACAGTGGAGATGCTGACATTTATTGTGGTGTGTTTATGATTAATTCATGGTCCCTCTGTCTTTCTGTAAGTACAGTGACCCAGGGAACACATCCTCTTCTTCGGACGTTTTAAACGCATATTTACAAGAATCTGACATTTAGGATATATCTGTGGTCACCATCAGTTGACACAGTGTGATTAAGATGCACTGTCTTAATCTCACATTAAGTCGTTTTACAGTAGCATGACGAGACCCCTGAAGTTATTAAATTTGTCATATTTTCTCCCTGAAAACTTTTTGGTACTAAACAAAACCCTTTAAATTCAATTGGTTTGAAATTCAGAACTACAGAGCATTTAAAAAGTATTTACAAAATACAAAGTTTTTCACAACTGTAAACTGAAAATGTTTACAGTTGTGAAAGTGTGATGTGCATTTATCCTTGACCTGCTGAGTTAGCGTTTTGTAGCATTTTGCCGCAATTACTAAGGTGAGTCTGGAGGTATTTCTCAAGCAGATTTGCAAAAGTAGACATTGATATCTGTATTATCGCAAAACAGCTTCCACTCATTTATCCCAAATGTAGAGGGTCTATGAACATCAACTTCCTACTCACGTCACAGATTTTCTCTTCTAGTCAAGTTTTCACCCTGTTTCATAGCCCTAATATGTAAAAGGGCAAAATCAGTGCTTGATGAGAGATTATCCAAGTTGAGTTTTTCGGTATGCAGGTCCTCCAGAGTTACCTTGCACTTCTTCACTGATTCTCTGACTATTTGTCGTCTTGCCTGGTCAACCAACTTCCCCACAACATTTTTGCTGACCTGTCTGCTCTGTTCCCTGTTCACAACAATATTGTTTGTTCACTAATGTTTTCTGACAAACCCCTGCAGCCTTCACAAATTTGATAAAATGTAATGTTTGTCGCTGGTTTCATGGTTGGTTTCTGTCGTGTTTTGATCTTGTAAAGCACTTTGAGCTGCCATGTGGCTGAAATGTGCTTTGCAAAAAGACCTGCTGTGTACTTATCCTGAGATTAAATGACACACAGATTCTGTGTAATAACTAGTAGACTTATAAAAGAGGCTGCTTATACTGGATTTTACTTGGAGGCATTAGGCTAAAATGGGCTGAATGCAAATGCAGGAGACACCATACCTGTTAATTGAAGAACAGGGGGAAAAAGGCAAAAAAAAAAAAAACAGATTTCTGCAGTTTTACATTGTCTTATGAAATCCCAACAGAATACTTTAAATTTGGTATTTCTAATGTGTTTAAATAATAATAATAATAAATACTTTTGCAAATAACCCAAAAATAAAAATCTGTATAAGTTTTAGCGCAATAAAAAAAAAAAAGACAATCAAAAATGTGTGCAGAAACTTCTCCTTCGGTGATTAATTTAAATGTGTGAAGCATTAGCTGGTTTAAATATTACCAGAGAACGCGTATCCATTTCTTGCACCATAATGCCCGTGTGCTGAAACAATGAAACCTGCACAGATAAGTCCGAAGGTGCAGCTGTCAGTACCAATCAGAGTGAAATCTTGTTTTCTTAAAGTGGGCAGGAGAAGGCACTGGGGCTTTGGGAGTGAAAGTAAGAGTGGAAAGGCAAATCAGGATTATTGTCAACGGCGGTGGAGATTGATAGCGACAAGGGAGAGAATTTCTGTCTGTTGGGCCAACGCTGTTCTGACTTGATCTGCTACTACAGGGAAGAAGGGGAGACCCAGGAGACAGTAGAGAAGATTACACTGCCAACACTTTTCATTAGATGGGCAGCATTAAATGGGAGAAGTGGGGAGGAGGGGCAAGAGACGAAAAAAAAAGTGACAGCATAGAAATATCTGTCTGACAAGGATAAATGTCTGGTAAAATCTGTATTTCCAACCGGGCCCAAACGTTTCGTGTGACAAATTTATTTTAAATATATTTAGCTAACAGATCGATGTCATTTTTAGTAGCCTGCGGGGGAAAATATAAATAATAAAGATATATTCGGTTTGCAGAGACAAAGATTCAAGTACACAAATCCAAAGTTTAGAGAGGCTGTGGGTGATGGAGAGGGAGCTGAGGAACTGATCAAGCATGCCTGCTTCATAGTAGGAGGGGGTATAAATGAGGTCGGGGGATGGAGGTCTCCATGTAAGGCCTTTTTTTTTCTGTTTTGTTTTGTTTTGCTGTGGCACCTTGATCCTCTGGTAATAAAACTGACAGGATTCATTCACTGTGATGTACAGACCTCTCGGAGCGGAGCGAGCGATTGAGACAGGGTCTCTTAAAGTTACCTGAGGGACCTTTAAGCGTGAACTGGGAGAAAGAGGAAGGGCAATTGAAATGGCCTTTTTTCCTCTTTTTTTTAAAATGGCTGCCGTGTCTCTGCCTCCTTACCAGCTGTATCTATTATGCAGGTCGACATATAACCCTATTCCTGCACTGCTGACTCACACACTAATTGGCATACTAAATGCTAATATTTTGCCATGACACTCAAGACCCAAGGTGTCAAGATGTTGATTAGAAAGTCTCTAATTGGCTCTAGACTGAAACCTTTGAGGGAAGAGGAGAGGGCTTAATTGGATATAAAGGGGGTTTTCCGGTTCGTCTACCTACACCACACCCGTTTCAGCCAACCCTCTGTTCTGAAGTTCTTTCTAAATATGTATATATATTTATTTCACTACATAGCACATGCATTGGGGAAAATATATATTTTCAATGGTGTTATAGAAATTAAATTCCCACCAACCCAAGTAGCTCAGATGTAATGAGATAGGAGGTAAATATTAAACACGATACCTGAAATGTGCATAAAGCTTAATAGGAAAGCCTTTATTTTGAACATCAAGGGTGAGATTTTGTCCCAGTCTTCCCAACAAACTCTCTTGAAGTTTTTACATTTTGGGCAGCATCTCCTGCACACTCTGGTTTAGCTTTTTTTTTTTTTTCCATATTTTTTTTGATTGTACTCCAATCAGGTGATGAGCTGGACCTTTCAGAAGCTTTGTTTGTTTTCTCTGAAACCAACTGAGAATTGACTTCACTGTCTGGGTTATTGTTTTGCTACATGCAATAAACCCCATGGCTGAAGTGCAGAGTCAAGGTGTATTTATACTAAAGTCTGTTACCGTATGGGTATGTGGCGTTCTCAATTAGTCCAATTCTGGAGTGCACCCATTTCCTTAATTTTGGGAGATCGGTGATTGGACGATTTTTACATGTGAAGCCGATCTTATCCACCGATGTTATGAACCAAAGGTCTAGAAATCAACCAGTGTGCTTTTCTTTTCCCCCGTGAGAGAAGTTTGACCGACCAGGTCATGTCTGCACATTTACCATCAACAATAGTCGCGCCATTGCTGCCAATTCAGCAACTTTCTTGATATATTGAGCAATATTTCAAATAAAAAAAATTATATTAGAAAATATTGGAATCGGTAAGTTAGCCTTTTTAATAGATCGGTATTTGGCGATCGACCAGAAAACTGCAATCAGTCCAGCCTTAGTCCAGTTCTTCCTTTGGTTGATGCAGATTTCTTGGTTCGCATTTTGCTGAAAGGCTATCGGAGTTTCACACAATTGTCCATGGGTGGGACATTAAGACCTTTGGCTGGATACATTTTTACAACAGCTTAGTGATAGTTATTCCACATGTGTTCAAATCTGAATTCGTTCCAGACTTCTAGGTCAGAATGATCCAGTCCATTTGACATAGTAAATTTTCTTTTAGATTAATACATACCTTAGTGCAAACCAGCCAAATAAGATAATTATGTGCCCCTCAAATCTATTGTACAAGCACGTGTGTCAACACAAACGCTGCATTTAGCCATAATAAACACCCTGATTTAACTAACAGAATGGCAAATGCCATTCATCACATAAAATCCTAATTAAACATCCACATTTAACAACATTCTAAATCACATTTACATAATGTAGTCTCAAAAAATGTTAACTGCGAGACTTTCTGCAATTCTTCTTGTTCAAGCTGAAAATGTCAGTGACACTCTGCTGCTTATAAATGAGACAAACCTCTGTTTCCTTGATGAGGAGGAACAATGATGTAATGGGGAGGCACACAGGAAGGCACAACAAAGGCAAAGGCCAAACGCAGCCAACAACCAGCTGAGCCCTTTTGGTCTGCAGAATATAATGGCCTCGGCCATTAAAAGAGAAACATATAGTCAAATAATAGCTGTGTGCAGGAGCATGAATGTGTGTAGTCAGGAAGACAATAGGAAAGAGATGTAAACCTGCAGGATGTGAAGGAGGCTTTTTTTTTCCTTTTTTTTTTTTTTTTCTTGTAAGCAAGAAATGAGGTCTAAAATAATATCCTCACGCCTTCACATCACATTGCGTCTCCCATGTAGTCATATAGCGAGGATAAGTATATGATTTATTCTGGAAAGACTCAGATAGCAGAATAAAAAGTAGCTGAAACATGCCACAATAAGATAAAGTTAAAACTGTCTAATGAAGTGCTTTCATATTGACACCTTGTCTGACTCAGACTCTAATTAGCGGCTTCCACCTCACACAGTAGCATCGAACCTGCTGTCTGGTGGAGAGCCGTTCCTCCCTTCTAATTGAGTCCAAGCCTGTCATCAGCACAACTATTGAGTGCTTTATTTAATTATCTAATTAGCTCAAAGATCTCGTTAATTACCTCATGTAGCTGCTTAGGTTAAACCCTCACATTTAAAGATATACATAAGAAAACAATGATGTACAGATTGTTTATTGAAACCACAATGAAGCTGGAACAGTTTTCACATCTGTCTCTTCAGTCTGGACACCATTAGTGTTGCATAAATCCAAAGAGCCAAATTCAAAGTGCATATATTATCTCAGGCTGTCTTGATAGAATAACTTGTGCTCAAACACTCAAATGAACACGTTCAAGTACAAACAACATTTTAGAGGAATACTATGACTATATGGAGAATATTCAGGCTTTTCCTGGTTGTTGCTAAGTTTGTTTTCAGCGTAAGTTGGATCCAGTTTTTATGTTTTTTTGAGGATTAAAAAGACATAAAAGCAAGATATGCTCTGCAGGTTCCTTAATATGGGGAGCCATTTTAAAATCCAACCTTTTGATAGCTGTGGATTAACATTATGCTTTTCTTTTTCTTGTTTTACAGCACGAAACCTCAGTCTTTACCACCAAACTCTTTTTAATAAAAACTATCAATGAATCACATTTCTCTGCCTCCCAGAGAAATTTTACTTCCAGGTGATGGGAAACAAAACAAACCATTCCTGCGATTCAGACGGAATGGTGTGGATTTCCCTCTCACTGTGGGACAGTGGACCAGATCTTGATCTTCACAGACGATCATAGAAGTTTGGTCATGCCGTCAATTGCTGCTTTGTGGAATTAGGCAAGATTCAAATCCATTGTTCTTAATATATTTTATGGGGTATTCAGTGGAAATAAGTAAAGGTGGGTGCATGTATGTCCAAAGCAAGAGATGTTTCTACATGACAACACTAAAAAGAAATGTTGCTACCTGTGCAGGTTGAACTCCAGCTGGGCTGTTTGTACTCACTGCTAATCAAGGACAGGAAGGTTTCTGGACTGAGAACACTGGGGTCTCATATTTGCTTTTTGCAGATGATATGTTTCCATTCAGGTCTTCAGAGCTTCATCTTCAACATGCACTGTTGCAGAGCAAAGAGTGAAGGAGCCAGGAGGAGAGTCATCCTGTCTCAGTGTGAAGCTGTGGTTCATAAAGGTCGATTGCTCCCTTGGGGCAACAAAAGCAAAGCTCTTGACTTAATGGTCCATCTATGTTTTGATCCAACCCTGCAGTCAGGATAGACGGATCATGACTGAAGGACTGAGAATACAATAGGCAGAAATGAACTCCCTCTGCAGGGCGCTTAAACTCAACCTTAAAGAGGAGATATTGTGCTAAATTTACATTTTACACATTTCTGTTCTTAAATTTGGGTTTCTACTTCTTCTAAACAAACCACCCAGCTGGGATTAGCAATAAGTTAATGGTTTTTGTGTCTGGAAAAATAAAACTGATTCTAAAACCTCCACAAATCAGCACCTTCACCTAGCAACACCACCGAAGCTCTGCCTGTTACCTAATAACCTGTTTAGGAACTAAATAAATAAAATAAAATAATTTTATTTATGAACACATGAACACATTCAGTCGTTGTCAGTGAATTTAACTTATTATTATTAGGGCGTTTTTAAGTGAAAAGCCAGTAGTTGAGTGCTCTTGTTTTTTTACATTATTGAAAATGCAAAGCTCCAGTTTCAATAAATTACTCAACAAATTTCGTTTGGTTTGCCTGGTACTTTTTCATACTTTGTTTTTGACATTACCGATCGTACTTATCTCATTCAACTTACATTTCTACGCTGTTATATGGGCTCTGTTTGGATATAATGCTTGCTCATGATCAGTAATATTTTTTGTGAAGTGTTGCCTTAGTTTTATTGGGTAGATTTGGGGGTTTGCTATTTACAGTGTGCTCTTGTGAAAACCTAGTTTTTCCTTAAATCCTTCCACACCTCCAAGCTGAACAGCTGACCAGGTTCACTGATTCTGGACCAGATATAAATATTCATACTCTTCCTCCATGCTCCTCACTGTAAAGGGCAAAATACATATTGGTCGTGAATTATATATCCATTGAAAAGGTCATCCACCTCAACACCAATCGTTTTATGAATTATCAGACATACTGAGAGGAAAAAAGATTCAATTCACCGAGCGCTTAATCAAGCAAATGAGTTGTAAACTTGCACATCAGCTCCATGATTCATTAGCAAGTATTTGAGACAGGGACTTGATATATCCATTTTTCCCTGTATTTACGACCAAATTGCTTTTCTTGCTCCTCAACTCCTCATGGCGTAAAAAATAAAAAAAAGGCCGTCCTGTAAATATCCGCTCCTTTTTATGTCAGACTTCTCGCCTGCATCTTCCCTGTCCCTGCAGTGATGTCTCCATGGGATGTGTCTCGTTATCAGCTCCCTTTGACAAGACATTGATTAACAGCGCGTATCAGCCTGACAACTGTTCTGAGCTAATAAACACATGTTCACACACATCCTTACATGCTGTGAAAGACACGGCACACACAGGCTCTAAAAACTATAACCATTTTCCTAATTTCATTCAGTGGGTTGAAGCATTTTTAGCATCTGAAATCTTTTCAGCTGTTCTGCTAAATGTGTGAAAAAAGATGAAACAGATGCATAAAATACAGTCCTGATCCTTCTGCACTGATTCATACCTATTATGCTAATGTCATCGATGTTGCACCAAATTTGGTTTATACATAAAAGAAAGATGTCAATTATGACATGATCACAAAAAAACAACAACTTTAATTTATAGTTGAACCAAATATTTACATGCACTACATAAAATCAACCATAACTTTGATTGGAAATTTCTTTTTTTAATTTTTTGGTCAGTTAGAACTTTCGAAACTACTTCCATTTTCTATTTAAGATTTTTATAGAAAATGTTTTAAATTCATAAGTTTACGTTGATTTGATCAGTGTTGGTAGAATCGACTTTTAAAATATACATCTTGGGTATCTTTTCACAGGTTTTTCTGAATACTTTACTGAAATTTGGTCAATTGTAACTGAGTCAGGTTTGTAGGCCGCCTTCCTCACACGTTTTCTGCTTTGCTCCCAAATTTCCAGGCTCTGAAACCTTGGTTTGTTGCCTGAATGCCACTTTGTAACAAATTTCATGGTATGTTAAGGGTTAGCCTGGTGAAAGCTAGTGTGCTCTGCTGTGCTCCTTTATGAAGGTCTTCACAAAAAAGTGTCCAGTGAGCAGAGCCATAACTCAGATCATGCAGCCCATGACATGCAGGCTGCTCTCACATTTCAACAAACTCTGACTTGGATGTGCAGGACATCAGCACCTTTCCCCCTCATCCAAAACCGGGGCAGGTGTCGAGGCCAGAGTCTACCACTGGGAGCAGCGTTATGCACAAATGCACTCATGACCTCACCTCACATATTTGAAGACTTTAAACTGTTTTCAAGGTGTGGAGCATTGAAGGGAGGCTCTTTTTAGGGTTAAATGAAAAATCTGCATTGTATATTTTAGTACCAAATTTAGGATCATTTTCTGAGAATGAGATGCAGCTTTTCACGTTTAGGAGCGCGCTGAATGTGTGTGCTCTCTGCTCAGGTGAGCAGCAGGTCGCAGCTTAGCTTTGGGAGGACATACTGGTCATTTAGGCCTACGCCTCAAGTCTTAACTAAGCCGCCTTTGACTTTGTTTTTTAAGTAAAATATAATGTGAGCTTCCAACCTTTATCAGGTTACATGTTGTTTCTCTCCATGAGCAAGAGATTGAGTAAAGACGTGCAGAGAAGCTGCAGCTTCTTGAATTAACATTTCTCTCCAACAATCCTGAATCTAAGTGCCTGAAAGAACAACTTAGGTTTGTTTAACTTGCAGGATTTTGTCTGCTCAGCTGCTTAAGTAGAATCAAGATATGAGACACATCCTGGTGGGTTAATTTCCTTAAGGCAAAACTTACAGAATGTTTTGTTTTTATTTGCTGGTTGTGATCAGATAAATGTACTCTTAGTGAGAGTGTCCAGCTGTTCAGAGTTACAGGACATTGAACTTTGATAAAAAAAAGATAACATCATGATAAAGATGATTTAAACTAAAACTATACATTTTTAACCCTTTATCCCAATTCAAACACCCATCATTGAGAACACGGATTCATTACAGAACCTGATGTTTCCAAATGGAGCTTAATTTCTTTCTGTTTAGATCTGCATAACACTTGTTCTTGCATGTCAACACATGTGCAGAGATGACAAATGGTGTAACAGCCTTTTGGTGAGTCCAAAACAAAGACGTCCTGTAAATACAAATTCTACTATTAGCAAACACAATAACTTGTTTCAAAATTTTTTTAAAAAAGCTGCGCCTTCGCCTGGCGATTAAACAATTACGTCCCCACAAAGCCGCTTCACTGTTCTGCACGAACGCTTCTCTGTTCACAGGAATATGCAGCAGCTGCAATGAACCTGTAAGCCAAGTTCAGCTATAAATTGAGTTAAATAATTTAGTTGATGGAAAAATAATTAATGGGGAAGGAGTCAATAGACAGTGTGGACGGGGACAGTAGAAGGTGAGTGCCTGCGTGTGTGCATGTGTGCGTGGAGGAGGGCACAGGTGAAGGGGAGAAGATCTCATCTAAAGGCAATGAAAGATTTAACAGCAGGAGGAGACAGGAATGACAATGTCAGAGCAGACACGCAACTAGCCAAGACCCCCAATTATATCTGGCATTTAGCTGTCCGTCCGCTTTACTTTTCCTGTTCATCCCGTCAAAAGCAATGAAATAGGGGAATAACTATATTTATGGACTTGGTCAGTCGCATAAAATATGCACTGTGAGCTGATCTTTGCATTTGGGGAACACAAATCACACTAAAAAATAGAACAAACTTGACATTTTCTTGATTTTTGTGGCTCTTTGTTAGCAGATCACCTCAAAACAGAAGTTCAGGAGGATTTGACCCGAGACAAACAAACCATAACTTTGTGTTTTTCTTTTTATATTTTTTAAGCTGATAAATTCTCAGATGCTACACTGAGACATCTGCAGGCCTAAACTATAAAATTGATACATTTATTGTATTGGTGTGATATAAAAATTTATCACATCAGTACAATAAATAGTAGTTTATAATAATTTTTTTTTTCTTAAAAGTTTAATACAATTATGACAACAATTACAAAATGCTTAGGGTTATTACTCAGTTAAAAAAGACACTTTAAATACCAAATCAAATTTACAAAATTATCAATCAGTGTTGAAACAAGTTGTGATTTAACCACTTCAAGAAATTATTACATTTAATTAAACGGTCCCAACTATTCAGATAAATAGTGGAAACGTTTCCTCTCGTTTATTACAAAGTTGTGCAAACATCCAGGTGTTCTTAGTGGTAAAATTAAATTTTTATTCTGCAAATACAGTATAATTGTTGTGATTTGGTTTTTTTTGTGTGTTTATTTTGGTTTCTGTGTTGTGTTGAGTCTCTGTGTTGTCCCGTTTGATGGTCCCCAGCTGTCCCTTGTTTTCTCCTGGTTGTATTTAAACCCTCCTGTGCTCCTTGTCCAATCCGTTTTGTCTAGTTGTCACGTCAAACCTGGAGTCAGATGTCCACTGTTACCAGTTGCTACCAGTTTTGAGCCTTAGCCTTCCAGTCATTCTGTGCTGCCGGGATTTTGGACTTTTTTGTATTTTTGTATTTCATCATCATTAAAATCATCACTTCCCTCATTTCAACCTGGATTCACAGCTTCTGTCTCACCACCTGTCGCCACACGAGCCTGAAAAATCTGTCCCTGGCTCATAAATAAGCCAATTTTTAAAGCTATGATAATTTACAGTGCTGTGAAAAGGTTTCTGCCACCCTAGAGATTTATTTTGCTTCTTTGTAACATTTAAGCATTTCAAGTCATGAAAACTAATTCTAATACCAGATGAAGGTGACCTGTGAAAATATAAGAGGCAGTTTTTACATTATTTTGCTTCTGAAAAGGAAAAAGAAAATCTATCCAACTCAACTTTACCCCATATAAAAGAGTAATTGTCCCCTAATGACTGCCTGTGCCTCCCTTGGGAAACAATCCACTTGGCAGTGAGTCTTTCTGACCCATTTTGCTTCACATCATTGTTTTAAATCATTCATATTGGAGTTTTCTGTTATATATCACAAAAATAGCATGTTTCACATAATGCTACAGTTTCTCAGGTGGGTTACAATCCTTTGAATATGTCAGTCCAAAGCCTTGGATTATTGTCCTGCTGCAGAACCCAGGTGTGTTTGGGCCTCAGGTCAGAAACTGATCAGAACTCCTCAGTGGTTTCTTTTATTAACTTACAAACATGTTTTGGCTTTCAGATTATTTCTCCTGAAGCACTTGATGATCGTCAAGATGCTGAATGCTAAATGTGAGACGGACCTTTGTGTTCTCTTTGGTCAGTAAAGGCTTCATCCAGTCTCCTCATTGGATCTTTTTGCCCAGTGTTTTTATTATGATTAAATCATAAAAACTAAACTTTTCAGAAGCATTTGAGACCTGCGGTGAGTTTAGATGTTCTCCTGGGTTCGTTTGAGACTTCCTGGATCTTACTGTGATTCTTTAGCCTGCTGCATGTTGACAGACAGATTCTATTAAAAGTGGTCTTTTGAAGAAAAAAACGATCTGATTTGAATATGTTTTAGGTGGCAGGATGAACCCAGAGCATGCAGGGAAACCTCCCACAAAGCAGCACACTGATCTGCTGCCATGAGGTCAAAGAGCCACTGAGAAAAAAACTGTAACACTCAAGAGATCCCACCTAAAAATCACTTTAGTAAATACAGAGAACTTGATCTTTATTCAAAACCTTACAGAACCAGAACTTCTCCATATATGCAGTAATATGTCAGATAAAAGAGAGTAAAGCTTTGTCTTATTTAGTCCATAAGGACTCATACTCTTGTACAACTTTGGTGTGATTTCAAACATCCCTTGCATGCTGTCACTGTTTCTCTATTTAATCTTGACTGCAGAAAAATTATGGAGAAGGAAGACCTCAACATTTTGATGAAGGACAAGCGACCAGAGAATGAGACCTCTGTTACAGCTCATGATTTTATTCATCTCTGCAAACCTCTTGAAAATCTAGCTTAGGTTCTCAAGTAAAATGTTTTTTTTTGTTGTTGTTTTGAATAACAGGTGTGGATTTACAGCATGAAGCTGGAGGGATGATAATTGACAAACTCGTTCTTGCCAGTATTAGGTCGTCGGCTGCCAAATTCTGTGGCTGCATTCACATTTTTAAACATCTTTCGGAGATAATAAATCATCTGACAGAACATATGTATCTGGTGCAGCAATGGTGTCTTCTTGTATGCTGTTAGTCCATGAACTGTGTAAATTATGTGCAGAAAATGTTACACCAGTGAACACTTGTGCTAATGCAAAGCTTCTCTTTCTTTTTTCTTTCCTTCTCTTCTCTCTCTTGCAATCCCCTGGACGTTGCTTTTTCAGTGCAGCACACATGTCAAAATCCAAGTGAAGGCTTAGTACTTCAAGCTTGTCCCTGTTCTCCAGATGGAAGCCGTTTTCCAGGCATTTGTACTTGTTTATTTATTAGTGCTAAAGTCAGAGTCCCTCAGAGGACAATAGCCAGCTGTTGCATTTTGGCTTCGTTCCACAGAGACAAGGAGGATTGTTATCCTCTTGATCGCTTGGCTGTCACTCCGTTCCTCTTCCCTTGTTTGCAAGTTGTGCAAAAAAAAAAAAAAAAATAAATAAATAAAAAGCTTCTTTTTAAGGCAGCTTTTGAGTGAAAACTGTTGTGAAATACCTAATTTTCTTATATATCCATTGTCTTGTTGAGTTATTTGCAACCCATCCGTCAGGCTTTTTTTAAACATTTGTTTATTTTGTTGTTTGGTTACCATCCTAAAAATAGAGGAGCAGTCCTATTCAAACATCAGCCTTTTAATAAATGTAGCCTTTTGAGAAATTTTCCAATATATTCTAAAGTGTTTTTAGAGCAAATATTTTTGTTTTTTACAAACTAACTACATTTCTAACTTTGAATCTTACAAGAAGACTGAAGTAGTTTTTGTGCATCAGACTAAGAAGAACTTTAGCTTTCAAGAGTACTTCACATTTTTGAGCCTGCAGTGCCTCAACAAAGTATCAGGACATCTTGAACCTTTTTACATATTACAACACAAACATCTTTTTTTGTTGTTGCATTGGGGGTGGCGGATGTCATAAATCATATTTGTGAGTCAAAGTTTTAAAAGTGTGACTCGCAAGTGTTTTGACCTTTTGTAGAGAGTGAACTACAGCCTCTTATTCTTGCTTATTTTTTCCCTGGGCTTTGACTGGGCCGTCAGTTCTGACTGTAAGTAAGTGAACCTCTTCCCCGGTATAAAACCTCTACATTAGGTTCCCTATCCCTGGAAAAACAGAAGCATCGCCACAGTTTGATGCTGCCACCACCAGGATTAGGACGGAGTCATCAGGGAAGTTTGTGGCAAAATGATCAATGAACTACTTTTAAGTTTCTGCCAGTGATTTAATAATCTTGCCACTCTTCCATAAAAAATAAATAGGATTGTGTGACTATAAGGGATGTCAAGTGAATATATTGGGTCTCTGGAGCTCCTCCAAAGTTGCCACAGGCCTGCTTTATTGTTTAACCTTTATATCCTAAATGAATATAATGGATGTTTTTGCTTCTTATAGTTCTTTAAGTGTCGTGTGAATAAATATATTTGTCCATTTATTGATAACAACTGGAACTTTCAATATCTAGCAAGTTATTTTCACAATTTACCGTCTATTAAAAGATTGCCCCTCAGATTAATTTCACTTCCTGCTATAGCAGAGGTGAAATTACCGTAATAACCTGAGATTTCCTGGAAAGCGCAACGTCTCCCCTTTCAGAAACCGTTTGAATTTTTCAGATAGCGCAAAGTGAGGCGGGATTACAGTATATCAACTTTGGCTGGATCATAGCTAAACGTTTGAAGCTTTTATGTTTTGGTGGATTATCCACAGATTTGTTGACTTCTGAAGCTAGCTGTTTGTGCTTGATTTTATTTAGGTATAAAACAGTAAAGGTGGCTGATTACAAGAGCATGCCACACTTTTTAGATTTTTCTTTGTAAAAACAAAATAAATAAATTGAAATTCATCTAGGATTTTTCTTCTCTTTTATAAAGATCCACCACTTTGTCCATGTGTATTACAAAACTTGAGTGTAAATGTGTCTAAAAGTGTGTCCGGCTCACTGGAATCACTCCTGTGCTCATAATGAGAGTCCCACTGGAAGAAAGAACACCTGTACAACACTTACCTGTCCGTTCTTCTTCAGGTCAGCCCACATGCTCGTCCCGTCGCCCCCTCTCATCAGAACATGGTAGGTGAAGTAGTAGATGCCGGGCAGAGGACAGGTGAACTTGCCTGTGCTCGGCTCGTAGTAGTTCCCCACGTTGGTCACCACGTCATCAAACTTCAGTATTTCGCTCCCCTCATGTTGCTTACGCAGACCGGCGTAGAAGGCGATTTTAGGAGTGTAGACGGAGGAGCCGTATCCTCCTGGACCAGGACCCGGTGGGCCTGGCGGACCGGGCTTACCAGGCTCTCCAGGTGGACCTTTAGGCCCTGGAGGACCAGGAAGTCCGGGGCTTCCTCTAAACCCCTGCTTGCCTCTCCGGTTTGGGAAGTCTGGAGGCTGTGGGGAGACGGCAGTCAGCTCTCCCTGAGGGGGGCTCAACGTGTCACACACCATCTTGCAGCTCCCCAGCATCTCATAGTGTGTGCCACCACCTCCGGACCCGGCCCCCTTTGTGGTGTGGACCAATAGGGGAATGGCCACCAGCAGGACCAGGACCATGGCCACTCCGACTCCAGCCCCAATGACTCGTTTCTTGCGGCTGAGCCGTGAGGCGGCCAGCGTGAGGAAGTCCTCCTCCCCTTTGGCTGGAATGGTTGTGCCGGCCAGGCTGACCTCGGGTCAGAAAGCTACTCAAAGGGGAAAGCGTCAGACGCAGCGTCGGATGTTATCTGACAGGGGGACAGAAATGTAGCCTTTTCAAGGATTCTAAGAGTCACAGACAAGTAGAGGAATGTCAGTACTCAGAGGGGAGGGAATGACAGATTCCCCATTTGTACATCCGTTTTGTTTCTCTTTTTTTCTCTGGTTCACATGGTCTGGTGACTTTTATCCAATTTAAAACAACACATGATACATCGCAAAACATTCACAGCTGACGAAATGTTAAATTTAAGGGGCTCTTTTTCTTTTCCTGCTCTGTGGCTGTGGACGCTCCAGTGAAAAATCCTTCAGTTTCTCAGACAGGGAGGAGCTGTCAGGTGGGGTCTTCAAAATTCCCACTGGAGTTCATCTCACCCTCCGCATTCAGGGAAAGGCGCCTCGCTTGTCTGTCCAGAAATGAGAAGAGAAGAACAAGGAAACGGCTGAATCTCACTGCTTTTTATTTTCTCCCGCTCGCGTCCAAGATTTATTCCAGAAATCTGGTCTCGCATTCGCGCCACAGATTTATTACAGCTGGTAAAACTAAGGGGGTTAAATCTGAGGAAGGGGAGTTGAAGCTGTTCTTTCAAAAGTAGTTTGAGTGAAGCAGAAAATATCTTGTTACAACTTCAGGGAGGAAAAAAGCAAAAGATAAATGCTATGAGGTGATCATCATGAGGAAGGGGTTGCATGTCAAGAATGGGAACTGAGTGAAAGGAAGCTTACAAGAAGCACGAAACAAGAGATTCTCATAACTTAAAGGAGGAATGAAGCTAGAAAGAAAGTGACAATAATCAACTTAGGAATGCAAGTCGCCTTGAAATGCAAACAAGGCAAAAGATGCATGCAAAATATGAAATTGTTTTGCACTTAATTGACAGTTTTCTGAATTTAAAATAGACTTAGAAATCATACAGTATTAAAATATTCAATTTAAATTAAACGTTTAATAATAATAATAACTTAAATAATGATGACATTACGACAAGTTTCAGTTCGACAATGTAGTAATATTGTAAGTACATAAATAAACATCAAATGATTGTTTTGTTTTGTTTTTTTATTCCACTAACTTCGTCAATAAAAACTTTATTTTACTCGTTTTGGCGCATTCACGCGCGACTCAGGCGGCAGGTCAATTTCAAGCAAAAACTTTTGAAAGAGTCGCGCAGAAAATGAGCAAACCGACTCACCCAAACCCTCAGCTGAGCCTGAGCTCAGCGCGCGTTCATCCTGCCGGCTTCACGACGAAGAAGAAGCGCCACTTCTGCTCCCGACCCGGACCGAAATCCTCCGGGAAGCTAGCGCCTTCAGCGGCTCCAAGTTGCTGCGCTCCGGTCCGAACTCAGCTCGAATCGACCGGAATCCAACAAGTTCTGCACCCTGAGTCCAAACCCCGAAACGATCCGCAGCAGAAAACAAAAAAAAAACAAGAAAAAAAAAAATCTAATAATATTGTTTAATTAAACTCTATGCAGTCCTTCGGAGGGACAGAAAAATGCCTCCGAGCTCTGATAGGTCACTTTTCCCAGACTTTGGATGCGCGTAAACGCCGGCGCGCAGTCAGTTTATTTGCAGAGCAACAGTTCGGTCACTTGTTGTATTTTCTGTCCTGCTTCTCTCTCCTCGACATCATCTGCCTACTATCCTGCTCGCCCCAACCCTTCCCGTGTAACACACACTCTCTCACACACAGATACATCGCCTCAGCCTCCATGTGACCTTTTCACAAATCAAATAACTACATTAATTCATTCTCTAATCCAATTCTCTTTAAATATGTTGAATTTATTCATTCTTTAACGCTGTCATGCTCATTTTAATCTCTCTTTTTCTCCTACTTATTTCCAATCACAGAGAAATCCCTGACATGATATAAAAAAAAATAAAAATTGCTGTTTAACTATATATAGTGTAATGAAAAATACGGTTCTTGTCTCCAACTCCTCCGCTTGTTCTCTGCATGCTTTTGTCCCATTCATCCCCCCCAAAAAACATTTTTTTTCTTTCATTTTTATGTTCCAGATGCATCCTACTTTGCTTTCTTTTTGTCCTTGAGCTCTGTCACTTCCAAAAGCCTCAGCTTCTTCAGTCTCTTCTGCTTCTGGAGCATCCTTATCTCGCCATAGCTACACCTAGTTTTTGGGTTTTTTTTATTCCAACTCTTGCATTTGCAGAAGACGTTTTTATACCACAGCTACTTTAATCATCCTGATATGATTTATATCTAATCTCCATCACCTTCCTGCTTCCACACAAAATTGCATTAAAATGCAGGAAGTATACTTTCAGTCAAGATCACAGCCTACCAAACAGCATCATTCATTCATTCATTCATTCATTCATTCATTCATTCATTCATTCATTTTTTTTCACCCTGGAATCATTTTCCAGAACAATAAAACAATAACGATCTGGACTCTGTGGTGGCCAATCCATGTGTGAAAAAGATGTCTCATGCTCCCTGAACCACTCTTTCACAATTTGAGCCTGATGAATCCTGGCATTGTGATCTTGGAATATGTTCCATTTGGGAAGAAAACATCCATTGATGGAATAACTTGGTCATTCAGTATATTCAGGTAGTCAGCTGACCTCATTCTTTGGGCACACAATGTTGCTGAACCGAGACCTGACCAACTACAGCAATCCCAGATCATAACACTGCCGCCACAGGCTTGTACAGTAGGCACTAGGCATGATGGGTGCATCACTTCACCTGCCTCTCTTCTTACCCTGATGCGCCCGTCACTCTGGAACAGGGTAAATCTGGACTCATCAGACCACATGACCCTCTTCCATTCCTCCAGAGTCCAATCTTTATGCTCCCTAGCAAACTGAAGCCTTTTTTTCTGGTTAGCCTTACTGATTAGAGGTTTTCTTACGGCTACACAGCTGTTCAATCCGTAGGGTGGCTGGGCTCTCCCTTAGAGATAGGGTGAGAAGCTCGGTCATCCGGGAGGGACTCAGAGTAGAGCCGCTGCTCCTCCACATCGAGAGGAGCCAGTTGAGGTGGCTCGGGCATCTGGTCAGGATGCCTCCTGGACGCCTCCCCTGGGTGAGGTGTTTCGGGCACGTCCCACCGGGAGGAGGAAGACCCAGGACACGCTGGAGGGACTACGTCTCTCGGCTGGCTTGGGAACGCCTCGGGATTCCCCCGGAGGAGCTGGAGGAAGTGGCTGGGGAGAGGGAAGTCTGGGCCTCCCTTCTTAAGCTGCTACCCCCGCGACCCGACCCCGGATAAGCGGCAGAAGATGGATGGATGGATGGATGGATGTAAGAGAAGCAGCAACATCTCATCACATTGCAGTCGGCAGAATTATTCACAAATTTACAAACAGTTTGCTTCTGATTTGAGATTGGATCGGCATCTTTCAAAATATGACAAGACGATGGAAAGGGCACAGCAGTTTTAACAAAATTCTTAGTTTTCATTTAAATTTTAAAAAGAAAAGGCATGTCTGAAATACTTTATATCTATTGCAGTGATTAATATAAAAATATTTCATTGGTCTCTCACCAATCAAGCTTTTCTCTTGATTAGTGACCATTAGTGATGTTTCCATTGTTTTGCTGATTGATCTTATAGTTAGAAGGCCTCTGTATCATCACCCTAATCTGTATCTCCCTCTGCAGATCTCTTCCACTCCAAATTACTATTATTTCCAGTAAGAAGAAACATATTGGTCAGATTGCATTAATCTGCTCTGGGTGTAAATACTTTTGGTCGCAACTGTGAGGAAACAGCTTTTAATCTTCAACTATCACTATTCTTGACAGCTGGAGGAGATTATTTCAACATTAACTAAAATAAAATCCAGTGCTTTTAGTCAGATTCGATACAAGTCACCTGTCAGCTACTTTTGGGGGTATTTAAATTTCGCTTTTTCAAATTGTAAAATTTTGAATTCTCCCCTTTTTCAACGATCTACGTGTGACAGAGTCCATCGATTCATTCTGCGGATTATCATTTCCAGAACTGGAGCCTTGATTAGCTGAATAAAAAAGAAATCAAGAAGGGGGGAAAAAAAAAAATAAAATGTAGCTGGTGGAGGAGATGAAGAGCGGCACATGTGAAAAGACTGAGGAGCACAAAGCTGGAGTACGTGTAGGCAGGTGAAGACATTAAAAAAGAAAGAAGGAGAGTGGTTGTTCTCAGGGTTTGCCGTCAATTTCAGTGTTTTTGTAGCTTTCAGCCCTCGTTAGTGATGAAAGACGTATTGATAGTGACAACTCCCCGCTTCCTCCTCCTCTCCTTCCACCTCCTCCTACATGGTCTCTTTCTTACTCTCTCCCTCTGCCTGATTGTACATTTAGAGCTAAATTAATTAATCCTCAGAGTGGACACTGTTCCATGTTGTCCTCTTGGTAACCCTGCAGTATCTTTCATCTCTCTCCACGCAGCTGATAAAAAGCTATTTGCAAAAATATACACACCCTTTACCTTTTCAATTCATTTTTGCAAATTAAAACCTCAAAACTCAAATTATTTAATTGATATTTTATATTATAGGCCAACATAAACGTCATATTTGTGTAGTGAATGGAAAAGGTCTTAAATTTTATTTGCATATAAAATGTATAAAAGAGTGCATCTTTTATACATCTTTTATGCTTTTATATTAAACTAATATAGAGTCCGTCTATATTAGGTTTTTCAATAACATTCCACAGTGAAAGTAAGTTTTCCAAGCTTCCTGTGAAATATCAACAGAATTTAAGTCTAAACTTTGACTAGGCCATTCTGACATATGAACAAGTTTTAATCTAAACCAGAGGTCTCCAATTTTTGCAATCAGAAGAGCCAATTTTGCTCTCATTCCTCATGAATAACAGTTTCCAATCAAACATTTTATGCCCTTTTAGGTCTTACAAGAGCAATCCTTTATATCATCAATCAATACTTTTTTAAAATGAAATGTTTCATCCTGTAAATAAGATGTCACGGGAATGGTGCATTCAGGGCAGACGAAGGTTTCCACCTCTCCATCGTTTTGGTCTCACCTGATCAGAGCATCTTCTGCATGTTTGCTGTCATCTACATGAAAAAGTGTAAATTGCAACAAGAAATCTTTTGTTCAGCAACAATTTTCTTCTCACCTCTCCTCCATAAATTGGTAAAATCAATAGTAATCGTTCCATCAGCTTCTTCCACTTGAGCAGTGAATTTCTACAGCTCCTCCAGAGTAACCATGTGACTATCAATCAATGCTGTCCTTACATTTAGCCCATTTAAACCCACCGGTTGGTTCATCAATGTTCTCAAACAAATCCATACAGAATATTAGCATTTATACTTGGGTTACATCACACAATGATTAACTATAATTAAGTCATTTCAAACCATAACTGGTTGCACTGGGTTTTATTTAGAGTTTCCCTCTAAATGCCCAGATTTAGAGTATGAAGTTGTAGAGTTTATTATGTTCAGAGTTGCACTAAATAACATCAGCAAAAAAAGTTCAAAATATTCTATTTAGATTAAACGTATAATAATTAAACAAATAATTATGGTACTACGACAAGTTTCAGTTCGACAATATAGTGGTGTTGTTAAGTAAACAGAGAATTATTGGGAGGTTTTTATTCCACTAACTTCATCAGGTTTACTTTATTTCACATGTTTTGAAATTCACGACTGAATCAGTTAGCGAGTTTTAGTGTTAGTCATTTACACACAAAAAGAGGCCAGTAAAACCATTTAGCCACTCAGTGTTAGTATACGTGTATGCTCTGTCAGTTCTGCTCCTTATTTATTCGTCTTTCAACTTTACTGAGCTGGAGAGTGTTGCAGATATTGAATATGGATCAATAGATCACTCCCTGGGATGCATACTGTCAGCCTCCTGAGCCCTCAGGCAGATGCCAAGCCTCTGGTCACATTTGCATTAGGAGATAGAAAATAACTACTGCTTGTCAGATGGAGGGAAACTATGTGGTCCTTGCTTTATTTTTTATTTATTTTACAAAACTGGCAAATAAAATATATAAAAGCTGGAGGACTTTCTGTGTTCATGAATATGACATCTCTGCTGCAAACCCTCTGCTTGTGAGGGCTCCTGGGTTTGTTTGTGCCTCTTCATGCGCGTTCACACACACATATACTATGCATGTGGCCTCGGCACGACGGTTAAACACTAAGAGGTTCCCTGCATTCAAATTATAATTGCTCAGAAGGAAGGACAATTTAGAGAGAATGAGTTTTTTAGGGCCTCATGAAATATTAAGTAAGCGGATGAATGTATAAGCTGTGAAGAGATAATGTCTGGCCCAACTTCCATCATCTTCCCGCCTGCTCTTTGTTTTGAGTTTAATCAAGTTTACAGGATGAACATGCTGAGTATGCTTTACACACTCTGAATTTTTAGATGAAATATATTACTAAATCTTTGCTTATTAACCCCGATACATGTTATATATTTTATTTTGCCCTTCACTCTGGTACCCATCCTCCAGCTCTCTGACCTTCAGGTCTCGGAGCTGCAGAAATATGATTATTACAGGAGGATACAGGATGGTGAGCCGTGAGGACCAAAGCGACAAGATAGATCCCAGGTTCAACAAGGCTGCTGCAGTTAACCCATTCTGACTCTAAGTCTGTTTTAACTGGGGAAAAAACAAACATCAGCAGGAATTTGGAAAAATACATAATTCCTTCATGTGTTTATGAAGGACGGCTGTTGCAAAGGTCTTGTAAATTTCTCCATATGAAAGTGTACATAAAAGATGTTTTCACGTCTTTAATTCCCCCAATAATTATCCCTTTATTTCTAGATCAAGTTCTCAGAAATAAAGGGATTTTTACTCGCACATTGATTGATTGTGGGATTAATGTGCACTTATTTAAAAATGAAGTAGAATCATTTCACTACATTTGTCTTTGCCTAATTAGTACTTGGAATCCAACACATTAAACCGACTAAATACACAAGAAGAAATGTCCATTTTGCACAAATATTACTAAGAAATAAAAGGACGTAGCAGATTTTTCTTTTTTAAATATACGTGGAACATCAGTGCAGAACACATCCTACATTTTGTCAGGAAAATGTCTAGCTTGGGGAAAAAATTAACTGGACAGCCATGTGAGTTGGGTTTTTTTTTTTCACATTGTAATATCTGCAAATTTAAAATTGTTTTTCTATTTCAACTAATCAGACATGGAATCAATAAATTAAGGTTGGTTTTTTTTGCATAAACTCTAAGAAGAATCAATACATCCTTAACTTTTTAAGTTAAGGACTTAGGTTGAGTTAAATTGGATTTTTTATTGTTTTGGAGCCATTAAGTAACACATCTCTTTATTTAACTTAATTTCTAGTGACCTTGTTATAGTTTTCAAACTAAAATAGTGAGTTAGTCAACAGTGGTGCTGCTATATGCGCA
The DNA here is from genome assembly GCA_922788865.1 of Poeciliopsis turneri. Lineage (NCBI taxonomy): Eukaryota > Metazoa > Chordata > Actinopteri > Cyprinodontiformes > Poeciliidae > Poeciliopsis > Poeciliopsis turneri. The sequence goes on along the minus strand of CAKLNU010000148.1, from coordinate 1,132,677 downwards.
GTCTGACTCACAGCCTTAAAAGCTTTTTATGACTCAGTCCAGCTTAGCTAGCTCTAAATGAGTCCTCCACGATAGCTGTGCTTCCATTTTCCACATAAATGCACAATTTGACATTTTGAATAAAAAAAAAAAATAGCTTAATGGAAACACAACAATTCTGGGAAAAAAAACAAAACTCTTTTTTTCAATAAAAAGTTTTGTTTTTAGGTTCAGGTGTTTTTTGGCCAAATCAAAATTTATTTTGCAAAAACTGAAACATCACAGAAGTCTCATGATCAACAGCTGGATGTTTCCACGAAGAAGAACACAACAGGAAGTGGTTGTATGATGATGATGCGGTGTGTTTCTCATTGGCTCATCTCATAAACAAACTTATCCACATTTGACTTTACTTGCGTTTCTTATTTATATGGAAACAATGTAATAGTGAAATTGTGTTTTTTTTTTTCAACATTAGCAGAATCCAGACATTCGTATTGGTAAAGCAGCTCACTTTACTCACTCATCGTCTGACCGTCAGCTTCTCAATGCATGACAGGACCTTAATAAAATCCTTTTAAAATTTATAACAAAAAGTAAGAAAAGGTTTTAGTTTTTTATTTGTTTTTGGTGTGGTCCTCCTAATAATTAATACACTTTTAGTAACGTATAAATTGTGGTTATTCCAGTAAACCAAACGGGTCTTCCTCCAGCTCTCAAAGTTCGAGTTTAAAACTGTGATACCAGATCACGAGAAGAGGATTAAATGTTCAGTATGGGGAATGCAGCAGTGAGCGTTCCTGATAAGTGTTGGGTAAAATGTGTGTACGTGCATGAACCGCGCTCCTCTGGGACATGTACCTCTGTCTGCGTGCAGATCTGATTATGGTCCTTGATTGTGAGTGACAGTGTGCAGATTGAGTTGCACAGCCTCTCTAATTCTCTCTATTAATGAGTTGAGCTCCACACTGCTACCCCGGACCCCATCTATTAATCACAATTTGTCATCTCTCTTGCGCTCTCCACCCTCGCCGCCTTGCCCTCCTCTCCTCCTCGTCCGTTTCTCCTCCTCCTCTGCAAACAGACCCCTCTTCTTCCTGGCCCATTCTCCCATCTTCTTAATAAATGTCTCCTCTTCATTCCAACCTCTCTTACCTGCTTTAAAACTAGTTTCCTCCCCCCCCCCCCCAACACCAGAATTTCCTCATTTTAGTTTGTATGGATTCCCTTCCCAGCCCTTTTTGACTTGAGGTTTTACTCTTCTTTCTTCCCTCCCACATCTGTGTCCTTCCACAGTATGGCCAAGCATACAGAGTGGCTTTCCTCCCTGAAATCCACATCTTAATTCTGCCAGCACACCAAGGTTAAATAAGCCCTCTTACATGGGTAAATAATGATTTATAACTTCAATTAATAACCGTATGTGTTGCTTTCTCATTACGTTGTTAAAAGCCATATGGCGGTTTGTTTAAGATATTTCCTCTGCTCCCATTTTTTTCTTTTAGAAAAATAGTTTATTGATTCATAAAATAAATACCCATATTGTCAAAAATATTTGTAAAATAAAGCTACTTCAAATCACTTTCACTGAAATACAGATACAGAATGATTACACTGAGATGATTGACACTTTGTCTGGACAGAGATAAGAGAAAAGTAGCATTATAAGGATAAAACTCTGCAGTGCTGCATCAAATGTTTCCGGTGAATTCCTACTGAGCTGCCGTGTCAGAAATTCTCCACCCCACACTGAGCATTAATTAAAGCTCTAGTCTGTCCCAGAACCTGCTGTTCCCATCAGGAAATCTGTTTTCTGGATCTCTCCAACATGGCAAAGGCAGAACATGATCACACAAGATAAATGGCAAACACACACACACACACACACACACACACGCACATACACACACACATACACACAGGCTTGAACAATGCTTGAGTTGAGCTCTATATTAGCATGACTGTCTGGATAAACTATATTATGCTGAGAGTATAAAAACTGCACAACTGATTTTGAATTTTGGTCTTGTGTGCAGGCCTGTCACAATAAGCAATAAATCAATTAATCACATGATAAATTGAAAGAAACTCAATAATTTTTCATTGCTTGATTTATTATTTTTCTCTTTTCTTTCTCTATTTACCAAAAACTGAGTAATAAAAGTTTTCAGTCTGGCGCTTTGGTCTCAACTGTACCTTTTCTTGAAAGATAATTTTGTTTACACAAACTTTATAATTCATTGTATTTGTTGTTTCTGTTATTTTCTTTATTCCAGTGTTCAAATGTTCATTAGAAACTTTATTGATCCTTGAGACTGTGTTCTTGCATAATTGTGCCATTATTACTACTATATAACTTGAAAATGTCACAATAAGTTCTGGGACAATTTATCGTCCAAGCAAAAGTTGTTATTGTGACAGACCTACTTGTGTGACTTGCCTTGGCGTCCCTTTCCAGTCTGCTTGTCTTTTTACTCTTTTAAAATGTGCAACTTGTGCGATGTTGTGTTTGGTTTGTTCTTGTTCTTGCACATCTTCATTAATATAACAATAAATCAATTTAAAACCTTTGTCAGCATCCAACATGTTGCCTTTTTACATTTTCCCATTTTGCATTGCAGAAGATCTCCAGATTCAATCGATGGTGAGGAGATTTGTTGTGCGCGGCGCTCTAGAGGCGACGACTCTAATTTTCTGTCAGATTTACTGGATTGTGTCGTCATCTGCAAGAAGCTCTTTCCAAATTTGCTCTTAATAACTTTGGCCAAAAGCTAGAAAAAACCAGCTAATGTTTTAAATATAGATATGATAACAAATGCAAATTTAAACATTTCTTTCATGAAATAATTGCTTTGTATTTGAATTTCCACAAAAGAATGAAGGATACATGAGACGGTTTATTTACAGGTAAGAAATAAAAGCAGATCAGACAATAACGACACTGGTGACAGGCCCTGTTTCAGCTTTTGTCCTGTTTTGTGTTCTTTTATCTTGGTGGCTTGATTTTTGTGTCACAACTTTTGCTTCTTTACTTTAGTTTTTTTTGTTGTGTTTATTTTGTTTTGTTTGTTTTTCTTCTACCTTTCCATTCCTACCTTTGACATTTGATTGCTACATCTGTTGTTCATTAATATAAACAATTTTTTTTCTAAAATTCCCTTTCTTCTTTTTTCAAACATCCTTCGAATACATAAATACCTTAGTGAAAAAAATTACTTTGGTTTGATGAAATCTTGTTTTTTTCACTCATTTTCTTCAACCCTAGTTCATTTTGTATTCTTACTTTTAAAAATTAAATTTTACTTCATTTAAAACAACACTCACAGAAATGAAAACCGGAGAGAGAGAAACGATTGAGAATATCAGCATCACAAATGGAAATTAAAGTGCATTTTATGCAATATTTATTTAGCTAATTCTGTACAATATCAAGTATCCCCTTCTTTTATTGCAAGTCGGCTGGAAGTAGCGGACATCTGCTGATAATTAGATGCAACTTATTGTCTGATCATCAGTAAGCAGTTTTGGTACAGATTGCATTAAGCAAAAAAAGCAATAGCATCACTTATGCACAAGGCAGACACAAATTCAAATGCAAAATATTAAACAGACAAACAAAAAACATATAGGTAAAACATTGCATAAAAAGAAATGCAACATACTTTCACGTCTCAGACTTAACTCATCAGTGTTTGGGCAAATCGTTCATTTGTGAAATCACTCTGTTATAAACTGCAGGAGACAATTATTTCAGTGCTGATTTAAAGGAGTCAAACCTTTTTCAGGTGTTCAGAGAATTTCTTCCGGAGTTGAGGCGCACAGAGACTAACTGTTGCCTCATTATTTAGCTGCACAAACTTTTCATTACCTGCCTTGGGTAAAAATAAAAAATGAGGTGACTTCTGCAACTTGCTATTTATTAAGTTGCAGTGGTAACTAACTTGAAAACGTAACCTCAAACAGGAGAGAGGAGCTCTGTGCACAACCAGGAAAATGAAATTACAAGTTTTTTTCATTTGAAATTTAGTTGAAATCCCACATTTGTACAACTTTAACACATGAATAAACATTTACTAGATCATTAAATTGAGAGGGCGATTTACCAGATTCAACCCCGACATGCAACCAACAGATTAGTGATGACAGAAATGTGAACATTAAACCCTGACTAAGTTGATGGAATACTAATATGTTATTAGGTGTGTTAAAATAGTTGATTTTGGGCTTACATTATGTAAAAAAAAACAAAAAACATTTATGTCTCCTTCAGTTTTTATTTCTCAATTTGTATTTTATTGAAATTTTATGCAATGGACCAACAGTGTTGGGTGTAATATTAAACTGGAAGATCAGTCACACGTGGCTTCGTGACTTCCTTTAACATTAAAAAATCTGGAAATGTTGGTGTGCAGAAACATGATGGTGGCAGCATCATGATGTGGTGTTGCTTTAAGTCATTATTTCTAAGTAGCTGGTTGGAGTTTACAGGAAGTTTTCACCCATCCTAAACTTACAGTCAAGTCCTAATAATGATGATAATAATTATTATTTAATAAGAGACTAATAGTTGTAAAACACCAGACCCTCAGGACTAAAGTTTGGGACTAAAGAGTTAAATCAAAGTGAATTAATGTATTAGAATGACCCCAAAGTGTCAGCTAATCACTCTGATGTCAGTTTTCTACTATTTGTCGTTTTGTTCTCTCTTTGTTCAATAACTTATTATTTTCCATTCTGCGTTTCGTAATGTTTTTGAATTGCTTTACTTATTCTTTGGCTGTTCACAGCTGCTGCCAGTTAATCAGACTAAACTGTTTGGTAAAATCCTTATCTGGATTTGTCATCCTATTTTTATCTGGTCTTTTCTGATCTTTCAGAGGATTTCTGTTTCATTTCTGGGGGAATTGTGCTCCAACATAGAACCCTGTGCTTTTTGGTTTTTCTGCTTTGGACTCTGGATCTTTGTAAGTTTCTTTTGTTTTTAACATTGTTCCACGACTCGACATAGAGTTTAGATAATTTCCTCCATTTTCAATGACAGTCAGAAATTCGTGCAAGAACCAGAACTGGCTGCTGGTTGTTGGCTTCCCTTGTTTATAGGCAAACATTTACAGGGTCACATTCACCCAGAACCCTTACCATCCAGGTTATTTCAGATAAGGCTGATACACATCCAGTCCTACTGTATCGCACCCTGCAACATGATATAGATGTTGATATTTATACTGGAATGACCAGATGTGATCTGGTGGGATTTAGTCTGATATATTAAAAACTGGCATCCAGTTTTAGTTTTCAGGCTCAAAGATGTCAGAAGGTCGTTTAGGTCCTTGAAACTTGAACTGAGCACAAATAGAGTAACACATTTGTGAATGGTGACCGACCCTTGGCTCGGTGCTATGGATCTGTTAAGCCATTCAGGTGGGTCTCTGTGTGGCTTGTTCCCTGAGGCTGAACTTAAACCCTGATCCCATGCCGCACGCCGAATTCCTCACAGCTCTTACTTTCGCACTTTACAAATTCTTCGTACAGTGGAGCGTGAATGCAGCAAAAGTAAAATCACTTTTTAGGAGTGTGGTTAAACACAAAGCAGGATGCGGGAAGGGGAGGGTGGAGTACCAAGCCGTGACGAAGGACAGAAAGACAGGCGGGTTGGATAAGAGCGCAAGGGATCATCCAGTATGGATGACAGGGGCAACAGAGAGAGGAGAGGAAAGGAGGGAGGGATAGTGAAGCGAGACATCGATGACCTTCTTTTCGCTCTTAAACCATGCTGTTCATGCCATCGCATCACTCAGAGACAAGAACACCTCCTATACCCTGCTGCTGCGACATGAACATGACAGGGCTGTCTAATACACTGGACAATGCTGTCTAATACACACAGCCACTTACACACACACAGTGTTCCTCTCTGGGCTTTGTGTGGTTACAAATTATTTTCAATGCATTTTTCATTTAAAGTGCCTCATTAGAACCAGTTAATGCAAAGCGTAACATGCGACTTAGAGGCTGTTTCAGACTGAAAGTATCATCCAGCTTTAATTGGCTGAAAATGATTTCAAAAGCTAAAGAACGGGAAGCTTTTAAGCTATTTTACCCACAATAGGGGTTGATTACATCAGAGATAATTAAATAACACCAGAGGTTAGTGGGGAATTGGAAGTGAAATTATTGAATGAAAAACTGGGAGTAAAGAAGGTTTTTCATTCACGCTGCATCTTTTTTATCAGTACAGTATGGTGATCTGCAATAGTTTAGAGATTTTTAACCTGGTTTGAGAGCCACTTTGTAATGTCAAAGTGGCTGCTGAAATGTTTCGTACATCTTAAATATCCTCACCTAAAACTATGAAACAAGAGCAACTAAGCTTAAACTGAGTCTTCTGCCATTTCTACATATTTATGAGACATAGGTGTTGATGGAATTCAAATTTATTAAAAATAAATAAAAATTTTACACTGTAGTAGACTCTACTAAAGCTCTAATCTTGTTGACAAAAAAAGTAAAAAGGTTATTTTAAAAAATTAATCCATGCATTTTCCAGCTGGTGTCTGCAACACATTTTAGGAGGAATGTAATTCTGGTCTTATTGAGTTGAAACAGGAAGTGGGTAGAGGTACTTAAGGGTTCCCAGATTGACTAACAGAGAAAATAGAAGAACAATTTTATTTTCATATAAAACAATAAAAACAAGTCTGCATAACCTGCTAATCAATACATCTGCACAAATTATAAAACATAATGTCTGGTATTTTTTAAGCAAAACAAGGCCACTAGTGTCATTTTAATGATTAATTAGCAATGTTTATTCACGAGCATACAATAAAATAACCCTGTTGTGAAGAGCAAACCACAAAACTAAACAAGAATCACATGAATAAACGGCTTCTAAAATACCTCATAAATCGGATGTTTTATTCAAAATCACACACTGACAAATCTCTATCAGGACAATCATTTATGAATCATCGGCTTGCAACTGCAGGCAAAAGTCACTAAAACTCAAAATAGCTCTTATATCTATAAGAGCTGAGGCAGAAACATTTAGATAACGTCAAAACGTCAGACATTCTCAATGGATCTATTCCACATAAAAACACTGCACATTACTTCATCCAAAACAACTAAAACAAACATGTTTCTGTTTTTAGTGAGATAAGAATCAGTAATGGATGTTGATGCTAACAGGTCGTCCATCATATTCACTGGGAATAAACGTGCCGTCGTACTGACAAATCATTCGTCTCACACTCTGGATGTCTCAACCTGATCTATCCATCTGTGTCCTGACTCTGATGCCCCTACCTGCCTTCACCGCTGGGTAAACAAGTGCTGTGGGCACAATTACAGTAATAAATCTCCCCCTCCTGCACAGTTTCTATTTTCTTCCCACACAGTCTAATACGGTCTCCCTCTTTTTGAAGCTTTACCTCCAGCTCTCGCGCTCTCAGTCTTGATCTGTTTGCCGACCAAAAAGTGTGCTGGCCTCATTTGTTATATCTCGCAGTTAACAACATTTCATTTAACCCGCGCTCGGTTTCACTGGTGAATAGAAAACGCTCCGTTTTTCATGAGGGGCCACAGATCTTAGAGGAAAAGTCACTTCTAAAAGCTTTGGTTGTTAACATTTTCTTGCAACGTTGCAGACGTTCAGCATCTTGTGGTTAAAAAATGAGAGCGTTTGTGTTGACAGACGCTAAAAGATTAACATTATAGATCTGAGTAAATTTGTATGGATGTGTTAGGAATTACATATCTGCAGCTCAACAAGAGCTGAGAAAAAATCCTGGGATTTTAATCTATGTTGATAATATAATAATAGTAATAAAATAAATTTTTGCTGTGTTTCTAGCTCAATTGGAAACACCTTTGGATAGAGAATCCCCTAAAACAGAGGCGTCTCATTTTTATTTGGAGCCACATCAAGAAAATGAATGTTTTCAAAGGGACAGCTTCACAATATATTGATAAAACTACACATTAAGCTGTTAAAATATGATTAAATGAGTCTCTGCATTCAATGAGAACTTCTTAAAATTAAATAATATTGAATATTTTTTCATATTAATGTAATTTGGCAGAATGTAGATTAAAAAACTGCTGTGAGTTATAAAACAATATTTAGGCACACAATTGTATTCTTGAAGGAACTGTGTCCGTTTATGGTCTAGATCTTATTGAGACTGTGAATCTGATTCAAAATGTTCAAGAAAGAAATTATTATTAGACTATTAGTAGCACTGAAACATTTTAATTTAAGTTTGAGCATTTCTTGAGTGAGACTGCTGTGATTTCAGCACCTCACTCCACATTTTTGGACTTACACTTGGCTATTTGCAAGAGATGATCAGTCAGACATCCTTCAGGACCAGACGTGGTAAAATATATATATTTATTTATTCAGTTTTTGATACAGATGAAAGGCTGGACTCAGAGGAGGTGGTGCTGGTCAGACTCTGTAAAGCTATAGGACTGGTTTGAAGAAACCCAAAAAGTACAGTCACTACTTCCACACTTTGGCTTACCGGTAAGAATACCAATAAAATCCATTAAAATTGTACTGTCAGAGAATATGGGAGCGAAATCACTGGGTATAAATACTAATTGCAACTTTTATGCTTATTTGGTTCAAAAATGATAATTAGACAGGAATTCAGAAGCGCTTTCCCCTAAAAGCACTTTCACAAATCTATAAGCAGTTTCAAAAGGAAATTCAAGGTTACTTATAAATCAGAGAAGTTGTCACGCTCAAGAATATTAAGGGAAATAAAACTTAGTTTTCCATGCTAGTCTATTCAAACTGTTGGAGCCGATGGAAGAGAAATGAACAAGACAAGATTTTAAAATATATTGAAGCTTCGTCGCTGCGACTTGTTCCCTGCAACTTTCACAGACGGTAAAGACAGTAAATCTCCGCTGACCAAACTCACTCTGTCTCTATTTTTTAAATATTCATCTTTCTTTCAGTCAGGCCTTTACTTTGTCTGTCGCTTCAGTCCCTTTTCTTTTTTTCCATTTTCTCCACCGAATATTGAAATTGCAGCATAGCTGCTTTATTTTAGAGAATGTTAAAAAAAAAAACATCTTCTTCTTTTGCTCTGCTGTCATTAGATTGTTCATCTCACGGATGCTGAGAGCCAGAAATTCGGCTGTCTTTGCTCACTGTGAGTGAAATGTAGTGCCGGGTATCATTGCGTCTGAATGATTCATATCTGCTCCGCCTGTGTCCGTGTGTTTTAAATATTAGTCACAGACCTGGAATTATGAATCATTCATCAGAGCCTGCAGTTAGTTAACCCTTATCCTTTCACGGGTTGTGGGGTGGGGTCAATGACCGATTCATGGCCCAACCTCTCAGACCACCTGCTCACTACCATCACATCTCTCTCTTGAAATTTAACTATCTGTCAAGTGTCTCCATGGTTATTTGTTTCACGCGGCCATGCTAAACCGGGTTTTTTTTCTCCATTTTGAGTCCCAAACAGTTTGTTTTCGGTATCCCTATGTATGACTTATAAGGATATATCACATTGTTCAGTTAAAAGAGTGCACTGGGTATGTTAAATGTGTGTATGTGTGTATGAGTGTGAGTGTAAGTGTAATTGGCGTGACAAGACAAGATGTTGAGAATTCAGTGGTGCATGTCGTCAGAGCGCTTGAACGCTCCACGTATGGCCCACAGAGAGGAGGACTGAAGGAGAAACAGAAGGGGGTAGGAGGCTGAGAGGAGGAGTGAGGAGACGCAGATATAGAAGAATACATGTGCTTTTTGTTCAAGACGCTGAAAACACTGTAGCAATATCAAGGCGAGCAGCTGCATGTGGTTGTTGGATTTTACAGTTTTGCAAAAGCAGCGAGCGTGCGAGATCAGATTAACCTTGTTACGTTCAGTTCAAAATGTCGATCATTTCCTAATTACGGATTTGTTCCTCTGGGTTTTGTTTATTTTGTTCTGTCAGCCTCCCTGGAGGACGTGTCTCTGCAGAATCACAGACACACAGCTGGCTGGCTGGTAGCTCACTTCAATCACTCAATAATTTCACTGAATTCTCACCCAGCTAAGCAAAGTGGGTGGAATCAACTAACTCACTCACTTTTTGGTTACCTAGCAACCACTTGTTGAGTAACTTGTGGTAACCTAGCAACAACCTTTTTGAGTAACTGGCACAGCAGCAGTTCAAGGTTTTGCCACTTG